>JAQGBE010000963.1:0-13422 GCA_034698225.1 Scheloribates latipes | reverse complement strand
AGTGACAGCCAGTCCTATAAAGCGAGCCCTATATGTGTTAGCCTTGAAAGCTAACTCAACGACAAGTGAGGCATTCGGTCGCTCTAACGCTCGGTTCACGTCTAACAGAATATTCTTGGTATCAATAAATCAATATCCGAGCTGTTTATGAGTCTCTTTCGTCACATTTGAAGGCAAACTAATTTAAATCGCGATCTAATGTACTGTTTTGTTGCTATGATATAAGTGTTTGTCCGACAACTCATCAAAATATACACAAAATAGTCGTTTATTAAACAATCTGTTTATTGATTAGCGAATAATCACTTTTTAATGCTTTACTTTCTTTATATTGAGATCCGAAGGCAATACTCTATATTAAACTTGGCATTTGTCGCGCAGAATATAATTACCATTAATTCCAAACACTAGCAAACAGTAGATAATAGGGTTTTGACAGAAATTATAAATTTATTATTAATTGATTAAACATTTTCCAAATTATTAGAAATTTACAATAATTCCCAAAACAGAACAAAAGGTTAATTATTTGGAAACCAAGTTTAGAAAATAATTTCATTGCAAATCATTGAGATTTGAGAGTTTGATCGCATTCTGTTGACAGAGTTCGTCGATATTGCATCCGTCTGTCGATTGGCCGGAATTGGATTGAATCAAAATTTAGACATTCAGACAATTAGACAGATAAGAGACAGAGATATCCTCACCCGGTCTGCAGCAGAAGCCGCCGATAGCGCAGACACCCTTCCCGTCGGCACAAGTCCTTCCTTTGTTATGACACGGATGTGGATTGAAATCTTCTGTTCCGCACACAGACGTGAATTCGTTGCTCATCTGACACCCGATCGAAGGCCCGCAACATATGTCCGGACCAAAGCAACGACCGATACCGGACGGTCCGCATCGATTGCACTTCGAGACCAAACTTCATCACATCGTTAAATCATTATTGAGATGAATACCTGCTTTTTGGGAGTCTCACGATGACTGGGCGCCGAGCGTTTGCCCCCAGGAGGGCAATTTGTAATGAAACAGGCGGACGTGACCACCACTACCAGAGTTACCACACTTAAGAACATCAGAACTTTCGATGAATTCATTTTGGGTTTGGGTATATTCGAATAGTCGTAATAAGAATCGAGAAGTTGTGACCGAAACTGATGTGAAGACCGGGAGTGGAATCGGTTTATATAGTCTTTGGGAAAGTTTTTTGTGCGTTCATTGATATAGTGATCCACTCTTTTCGGAGAGCATTAGGAATGGGTTTGATTGATAGCAACGGCAATGCTATCATCGCTTCGATTCCCGAAGAGATTATTCACAGAAATGAATAAAACAATTCTTCATTCGAAGACTCGAAGCCATATTATGCCATAAATAAGACGATTCTCGTGAATAATAACCCAGAAATAGAAAAATATAAGTAAATAGTCTTTCGGGACAGTGAGAGACGAGTAAAGCCCAGTCGATGACAGGGAGGCCCGACCAGGGCTGTCACGCGCTCTTCGCAAAATGAATGAGGATAACCCACGCAATGCAAGCATTTATTTCGTTAACAAAACCGATTCTTATAAATATATTTACATTAAAACATCTAAAATCGATTACATTCGGCATTAAATTAAAAGTTATAATAAATTGTTTCATTTGAATTGATTCTCTTTGATAGATAAGTCCGGAATCAAAGACGGATCTGATGTCACCTCTTGTAGTGATACTCTTCTTTTGAAAGGACCGTTTGGATGCCTTTGTCTGAGAATTGATTTCTGATTCTGTCTGTTGGGAGAGCTTTGAACTGCGAGTCCAGACATCCCGTCGTTGATGTCCAGACTGTTCAGACTGACAGTACTGTCCGAGAAGATCATCGAAGACTCGAGTGTCTCCTGCATTATAGCCGCCTGAGCCGTGATGTCAGTCAGACTCGATCGGGTGCTGGGACTGGGCGTGTGGGGAGTGCTCTTCGGATGGGCCGATACCGCCGATGGAATGTCTTCAGCGCTGTTGTGACGACTAGCGGGTAGACTAGTGTACTGTCGCGAAAGGGCTACCACTTTGGTCTCCAATGTCTTTCTGTGGGCATCTATTAGATCACACGCCTGACCCAGTAGTACTATATTGACCACTAGTTTGAAACTCATCAAGCTATTGACCAAAACACAGTTACTATCAATTACTGTCAATTGAATCAATCGATTTTACCACAGATAGCAAATGATGAGACAGAAGATAGCGTAGAAACAATTCAAGTTAAAAGATCCGCTCAGTATTCGAATGACCAAAACTCCAAGAGGTAGAGGAATGAATCCCATTCTGCGGGACACCAGATCCGAGTGATCGGAGAAAGCCTTTGAAGTATACAAGAATATGACTATTAGTATTGTAGTGATGTGTGATGTGTGAGGCAGTCATACGCTCTTCAATTTGCTGGAAGCCAAGTCATAGGCGAGACTTATGGAGTACTCCTCATAGACTTCGAACGAGATTTCGTTGAATCGCGTGACGAACGCGTGTTTGAACCAATCGACGAATATCTCGGCGATAAATACGAGCAGACAATCGGGAAATAAAATCCAGAATTGTTTTTCACTCCAATTGTATTCTTTCATGGTTTGGATGATCACAACGAACAAGAGTATTATGTAATGAAAGCGTTCGCGAACATCGCTGCACGACATGTGAAACAAATTTGTTTTCTCAAACTTCTTGAATACCATTGACTTGAGTTCCACGAACTGAACAATCGGTTAGTTTATAGCAAATTATAATCATTAGAGACTCACGTTATTAGACATCATAACTGTGAGCAATGCCTTGTTCTTCGAGTTGATCGCGACGTTCAAAGTGGTCGCCTGAAGGAGGACGAGGAGGCTGTGGGTGACTGACCAGAGACTCGCGTTAGCTCTCAATACTGTCTAAGAAACGCGACAATTGATTGCTTACAGACATAGGCGACGGCCATTGCCAAGTGGGGAATCACTCCCAAGTGGTCCCTCTTTTTACTTCTGGGCTCATTGGCCGTCCAGAACAGGGCGTCTAATATATCTTGGCCAAATGATGAAAACAATTTGTCGGCAACCTAGATTTAAACAGGCAATCAACAAGTGAATAGAAAATTACATCTAATTATGTGAATTATAAGAGGATTTTAATTAAAAATTTGGAATAAAAGTAAAAAAATAATATTAAAGCCAAATCGAAATCGTGTTATGCATTATCGCTAAACCGAGATATTATTAGTCGAAACAATTGAACAGATTTTTGTTGGTTTTAATTAATGCTATGCTATTAAAGGCACTTAAATTGCAAATTTTTTGTTTTCTTGTTTTGATTAAAAATTCATTAATCATTATCAACAAATGCTGAGAATAGCCCTGACATTGATTTTGTGTCTAATTATTCGAAAAGAAAAGAGAAGAAAAATATTTTAAAAGGAGTGTTCAGTCATTGAAACCCACATAAGCTCTTAAAATGGAGATAAGTCTGGAATTAGTGATACACTATTTGGTCGATCTATATCTCGATAAATCAGTTTCAATCGCGACCTTAATGGCAATATTTTTAGGATTTCAGATAAACTACTTTCAAATTAATTATAATTAAAATTTGCCCAAATTTGTGAGACATGTCTGGCTCTGCGATTCGGACAACCCTTCCACTGGTGATTGATCGCAGTTATGATAAGATATCACATCAATCAAGTGATCAATACCTCTAACATATTGAAGAAAATGTAGAGTTTGATCACAGACTGGCTTTTGATGATATGATAGAGCATTGAGGTGTCGATGTAACCCATGAGGAACACTCCGCAGATGACAATCACCCCTTTCATGAGATCACATATTTCTGAGGGCTGCAGGCCTTCCAACGGCTGCAGAGGCGTCTCCAGTGACTGACCCGTTGTCAGACTAGAAGAGCGATCAGTTGTTATCGATGTATGTTTTGACACTAATTATTAGTGTATTTTATGTAATACCGAATCAAATTCCAAAACGAACGGCTGATTAGGAACCAAAGGGAAAGAGCGAATCGTATGGGCAGTAAAGTGAACACAAAGAGGAATCCGTCCACACATTGAAAGAAGCCGTACCACAAGAACTAGGAGGCAATCGACACCAATTAGCCATCATAACTAAAGAAGTGCTATTGAGTGCGGTGCTTGCCACAAATCTCAAATAGCAAGGCAATAATGGCGGCAAAGCAAGTTGGTCACAATAATCTAGTTACTTTTTCTAATTGCAACGGAATCCTGAGAAAGATATAAAACTTTGCGCGTCTTTCGGTATATCTCTGTTCGTCGTTCTCAAGGATGTAGTTTCGTCTCAATTCACTTCTTAAGTAATCAAATAACGAGGAAAACCCTGCAATCAATTGAGTGTCAAAGCGGTGGCAAACGAGTCAATACTGACTGAACGGAACTGATTTGCCGTTTGTCTGCCCTTTAGTCGTCTTTGTCTTAATTGTGAGCGCATTTGAATCGGCGGTGAATTCCTTATTGGAGACCAGTTTGGAGTCGATTTGTGAAATGTTTAAAAGGTTTTCAATAGATTTGCTCATTTGGTGACAATCGGAGACACTATTGACACCATTGGTCGCCGAACTGTTGGTCGCATTCAACTCAATGTTTTCTTTGCACTCACTATAGTTGGACTCAATCTCGGCTTTGATGTCCATATTTGGTCTCCAATTAGCGATTATTATTAATTTTAATTTCGGTTCCAAATCATGAGTTAAACAAAACTATGAAAACATTTCAAAACAATTATTGCCAACAAATTGTGCGCAAACGCTCTCACATGAGGTCTCGCTTCGAGAGACCGACCGCAGATGTCGGCCCTCATCGACGGCCTCACACTTCTTGTGGCCAAATCTTTTTGGTTTAAAAGGCCGTTAATTGTCTTCTATAACGTCTGTTGTACTAATCATTTGATTACTAAATTTGATAAATATTGATGAAAGTGACGGAAACCAATTGAAACTATCTCTATCATAAATAGTACTCGAGTTCGTACTTCACTGAACGTGACCATGATCACTTTGATCACTTTGATCACTTTGTGTTATTTTTTTATAAGATGAAACAAAGAGATGAAAAGGTGTGTGTGTTAGGCGGAATGAATATAATAGGAGAATGTGTCATGGTCGTTGGATTGGGTGCATAGATCTAATGATGATGATTCTTGTGGTCTGATTATAGGGATAAATAAATATTTAAAGTTGACTATAGATGTAATGTAATGTTTAGTGAAGCGATTTAATCGCTCGTTATTACAGCGAAACTCAATGCCAATGCATTACATTAATTAGTATTCATTGTTAAGACTGCTGTTAGGGCTGAGCCGTCGAGTCTTCAATGGTATCCTAGGTTTGCAACTTTGGTTGGAATGGAATTCCTGGCCATTGCTTCGTTTGTTAGTCAGTCTGTGGTGTGATTTGGTGAAAGTTAAGAGTTCGCTGAAGTGTGTGAACATCACTCCAATACCTATTGTCAGATCAGATGTCTTTGAAATGCGAAACAATGTATTGGTTTCAAGAAATGGTTGGAATCGAGAAAATGTTTTATTCATATATTCTTTCCAGTGATAAATAAAATGAACACAAGTTTGCGTTCATTTAGTTTTGTAGTTCAATATGTGTTATGCAATAAAATAAACGATTTACGATTTTTCAAACAATTTACTCGAAAAGACACACCTTTTTTCATATTTTATTTATTCAGAAATTGATGATTAAATAGGAAATACATCCGATGTAAAGCTATGTATGCATTTGTGTTGCGTTCAAATTCATCAATGCATTCAATTAACCCAATTTACACACAAAATGTTTGTCTGATCTGAACTTTCGTTTTAATATTCAAAATCATTCAAATCAAGTGATTAACGATAAATCACAGTTGAGTTGTGAGACAAGTGATGCCAAGTCTTCCGCCCAAAGACATTGTGATCAAGTGGTCCAACCAAGAGCTCGTCCAATGGCTGCGAAAGGTTGTGTCGATCTGTTTGTGTCCACACAATCAACAAAATAATAATAATCAAACTATCGTTACTGTAGGAGGGATTTCATGATTGCCTTCGAGCCTTCCAGACCAGGGCTATAACGGGCGCCAAGTTGTTGGTAAGCGTCACCACTCCAAGGATACTCTCAGAGTCTCAGACATTCAATTCTATATTTAAATTCTTGTAATCTCTTGATTCTAATTAATTGGAAATACTTTTCTCAGTTAAATACATTATAGAGACTTTTTTAGATAATTAAACGAAGGGTTGATTTAGAACAATGACAGCAGAAAGTATTGTCAGAAAGAGAGGCCAATTATGCCACAATAGTCGCACTCAATTTGTCTTTGTTTTTGTCACAATTCAACTAATGAGCGATTATTTCAGGAACTGAGCGACGATCTGGTCATCACTTTCACGGAGCTGACGATCTGTCGGAGACGGTGAGCGAAACCAATTGGGTTTGGGTTTGGCCTCAGGCTTAACACTAGTCTCGCAATACTCAGACAATAATTCGGTTAATCTATTACTTTGAGCCGAATATCTCATTCTTTGACATCATTTGCGTCAATGACTGTTATACGACTATATCTGGTCTGTCGGGTGATTGTTGTTATTTGTGGCGGATATTACATAAATCCTTGTTAGATGTGATGCCGCGAAGATGGCATTCCGAGATAGAGCTAGATAACATTTAATTAATAACTGGAGAGTTGTCTCATAAACTTGAAACTATCCCAAACATCACGAACCGAGCGGTTGAGCCGAGGGCTGAGGGCATCACCGAATTAGGTCAGAATATCTTCATTCATGTCCACGAGTGGTCACATAATCGGAAAGCGTGCGCCACATAAATAGTTGGAAATGGCATCGCAATAGCAATCGTTGCGATCACTGCTATCGAGATCATTGAACTAATGTCCGAACCATAAAAAATCTCACGACAATTGAATTTTCTCACTCCAACTCACAGTCTGTGCGATTCGGGTCAGTCTTGGGATTCAGTGCCCAAACTGATAGACTCTAATAGACATTTACTTAAGTGAAACATTTGAAATTAATTTCGGTTTCAGACTCTTTAAAGACTTTAATACTTTTTGTGCTGCTTTTTCACAAATTGTTATTTTGAGAGCCGAGTTGTGCCAAACGCCTGTCACTAATAGATCAGAGGCCGGCCTTCTCTGGTCCACTAGTAATGAATCGTTTGTTTGTTTTGAGATCGCAATTCATTAATGCATTAAAGGCTAGCGATTGAGGCAAAGGTTCATTGGAGTTGTGTTTTGTTGTGCCGAACGTTAGACAATCGCTTATGAATTCAATATAAATCATACAAAACGAGTCTGAAATGAGATTTTCGCGAAAACAAGTTCAGAGTCGGAGAAACTAAATGTCATATCTTATTAGTTGCGATAAGAATTACGGAAGTTTGCGAGCCTTACGCCAAATACCTGGTATAAAGTTCACACTCGATAACAATCGCTATAATTGTCGATTTGGAGAGTTATTAGATCTAAATAATGACACTATTAGTGGTTCACTTGACTCCTATCTAATGACATAATTGGCAATAATTTTGTTTTCTATTCAGACGTCCAAAGCATTGGCGGACACAAAGTTGTTAAACAATTAGTTATAGACATTAGTGAACTCTAATTAAAGAATTATGTAATTCTGGAACAGTTATTAGCATTTGTAGTGCTTTGCGATCGGTGGCCAACATTTGCTCGTATGAGACAATGGCGTACCGAAAGTGGAGCACTCGAACCAAACGCGCTATCATTACATCAAAACTTTTTTATTGAGAAAATTTCTTATAAGATGTCTGAATGACTGAATCACTGAGTGATCGACACATTCGAAGTTGGTTTCGAAGCCGAGTCTATCAATGTATTCGCATTCGGGTTCTGCTTCAATGCCCAGATTATACAAAAGCTGAGCCCAAGAGAACACAAATTTGCCGCAAATACTCTTACAATCAAAACGAGTACATCAATAACTGAGCGCCGATTGTCTGGATACGAGTAAAAAATCATTTTTTACTCGTATCCACACGAAATCATTTTTTGCGTGAAGTGAGTCCACCTCACTATGAGATAGAACTGCATTCAAACCATTCAAACCATTGCAAACCACTTTTTCTTAGCCAGTGAGGGCAGGCATAGCTGGCAAAGAGGGTCATATGCTTTCCCCTCTTCTGCAGTACAACGTTAGTCGCCTTTTCTAAGGCATTCCACAACTTATTTCACGTTTAGTTCGCCGAACAGTGAACAGTGAGGACTGACTAGTAGTGAGTGAGTAGTGGAGTGCCAGCTCTGAGCACAGGATCTCCAACTCAAACATCGGTGCAATTCACTGCAATATTTGCGATATTCCTCACATTCACTGCATTTTACTGTTTCCTCAATGTGTTGGCCAAACATTCTCCTCGTTTAGCCAAAAAACAACGACAAACCATGTATTGGCATATTTGGGACCTAAACCGATAGTTCCAAGTATTTAGTGAGAAGAGAGTGATGTCGCGCTCATTTTGCTCAAGTGAACTGAACTCGAGTCTCGCTTATCGCTCATAACCATAATAAAAGTCGAGTGAAAGAGAGGTGTAATCGTAATAATAATAATATAATACAAGTTTTGGTATCAGTTTATCGAAAAGCGTTTATCGTTTTAATTGTTATGCTATGAAATTGTTTCTCCAGATGTGATGTCTGTCAGCCGTAAGGCGTGAATGCACTGGTGTTTAGTCGAGTCGTTCCTCCGATTGCTTTTCATTCAAAACTAAGCCATAACTCGAGTCCATTACTTAAGTCACTGTTTGTTGACTTTGAAATTGAATTGAATGAGAAGTGAAGTGAAGTTCGTTCAGTTGTGACAACGAATAACTCGAATACCGTTACAACAAAGCAATTAAATTAATTAAACAAATGATTTGTATTGTGAGTCAAGTGAGCAGTGAATAGCTATCAGTCTAATGAAGACACAATCGGTTGATGTGATCCGTCCGACAGTGACCTCCCTTTCAATGGCTCCTAAACTGTATTATTAGAAGCGCTATATTATCGCTGAATAGCTGTCAAATGGACGCCAAACGGCTGTCTCTGTCCAACCTTCACGACCAGATCGAGTCGATCAGGAGTGCTGAGTGGCCAACAATGAAGAGATACTTTCGCAGGTATTCAATCAGTGTCTCGTCTCATCGTCACTCTTCACTTGTTCCAGCTTTAACTGGACACTTATTTAATTATATCACCATTAGTTGCTTATTTGGTTGTATATGAAATGCGAATATCTGTGCCATCAGTCGAACAATTCTAAAAATGTTGGTCTGAGTCAGTACTGAGAAGATGAATCGTTTTATTGCTCAAATCTACTATAATTTAATTACTCGAGTCAATCCCAGTAGTGATAAAAGCGGTAATATTTAGATAAGTGTTAGCCTCGGCTGCGGTCGCGATGAACGCCAACTCCGACTAAAATCCATTAACCGATCCATTAGTAAATATGCGTTTAAAGTGTATTTGTTTTTAAAAATCGCTACAATTTTCTCATAAACTTTTGAATGGTTTGATAAATGTTTTCATTCGATGCCATAGTTTGTGTTCGATGTCCGCTAAAACAACCCAAAAAATATTTGCTCTAAAGTAATAGAAAACAACTAAATGTTGATATTTATTGGCAATCCCTATAGGATAGATGTAGTTGAGCAAAAACTTTTCTAATTTTAAAATGGCCTAAAATCTATTGCAATCTAATGCATAATACGCCCTTTAATTTTAATCTATCTATATGTAGGCGATTGACAACCGGTTCGTTCGTTTAACTTATTTATGACCTCTAATACCCTTTAAACCAAAGACCAGATCAATGAATCGATTGATTAAAAGAGTTGTTAATAAAAGTAAATTCGTTTACCTCTGGCTCTGCTCACCGGTTAAAAGCAATCAATTGCGGTACCGATGAAGTATAGACAAGAACAACAATCTATGCCAATCGAACATTTATGAGTTTCACTTGGTTTCGATTAGGCCTATCTAGGTGCTAAATCTAACAGTTAGTTATTGCCCTTGGTGCAATTATATATTTATAGGAAACTCCAGCAAACAAATCTTTGTGGCAGTCGTACGTTAATTACAGTTAACTTAACTAGATTGTTTTCACGTCTATCAGATCGCTAGTGGTTTATTGCCTCCGAATGAATTGGAAAACATTTTTAGAACCGCTTAGTTGTTCATCAGATATCGCAACACAGACTCGAATAAAATTCAATGGAATTGCATTTCAAGCTATTCATTGCTAAATTGGCTGTCATTACAGTGATTGCAGTCAAACCTTTTGCTGCTCATTGCTGTTCATCTCATAAACCAATTTGTTTCTAATAAAATGTTGCGTTTAATTGGAAAATTGTAGAATAATATAGAACTTTATTTATGGCATTTTGATAATAGAAATTTCAATTATTAGCATATAAATTGGCTTGGTCATGTCATGTCATGTCATGTCAGTTTCTTATTGAGCACAAGTGCAGTTCAATTACTACTAAATGCAAAATTGTTTACTTATTATTGATAATTGTTTGTAAACTCATTGCGGATATAATGAATGAGTCTGAAGTGCGATAACCAACGAAACACTCGAATAGTGGCCTAAGAATAGTGGCTTAGAGTGCAAGACCTGCACGACTGGTGACTCCGCGGTCGTCAACACCGCTCTATCGCTATATCGTCACAATAAGCCAAATATCAATACAATAAGCAATTAATTGGCGTTAATTGCGTCCAATTGAATGCAATTGACAGAAGGGATCCGTTTTCGGCTCTCTTTATCGCAATTGCAATCATTAGAGACATTCCGATAGCCTTCGCCGCACTGGCACTCAATCGGCTCTCAAACTGTGATCACTGATTAGACTTTGCGCTCATGTTTGCAATCATTTGTAACCAATGACCAAATAATTTGATTTGATTCGTGTAATTGCACTCAAAATACATTTAATCGGTCGTTATTTTGCAGACAAATCGTAAAATGCATTAACGAATGCAAGACTCAGGCGGGCAACGCGAAGAAGTTGGTCCACAACATCAAAGACCAGACGAAACAACGAAACACTGACCGCAGCGGTAATAGTTGTGCCAACTTTTAGTCCAAGAGCTGATTGAATTCAATTAAACCATGTGTTTAGACGACGAGGACGACGACGTCGGCTGGGGTTCGGACTTCGATGACGACGACGAAGAGTCGGATGAAGACTCAAAGCAAAGCCATAGTCACGTTAACATTAAACCCAAGAGCAATGTGTTTGAGTATAATCTCAAAAGTGAAGACAAAGCTGAGGATTACCAAGCAATTAGTGATTTTATGAGTAATGGCTCGTTCAAAATACTCGAAGACAATGAGGTAATCGGCAAAGAAATAAAGACAGAAATCAAAAGCGATGATCCAATCGATCCAAAAGGCAATGAATTATTAACTCAAAAAGATTGGGAAAAAATATTTGAGATAAAACAAAGCTTTGAGTTCGAGAATAAGGCCATCGTTCAGACCAGTGCTCACACGAACGGAGTCAGTGTTTCTCCAAAACCCAGTCCAAGGATTTTACCGAAACCGCCGGGAAGTTCGATCAAACCTGAAGTACCAAAAAACAAGCCTCAAATGTAAGAAATGAAAATGTGTTGCAATCAATCACTAAATATTAAGTTTTGTTTTTGATGATAGCATTCCTCGAAAGCCAGTCGTACCAAATGGGGTGAAGATGACAGCGAAGAGGCCGCCGTCAGAGCCGCCGCCGCCCCCTCTGCCTAAGTCACCGCCACCGGCCTCGCCGTCGGTCCGGGCGCCTCCCGAGCTCGACCTGATATTGAGCGAATCACCTAGTGGCAGTTCCAACAGAAGCTTCACTGATAATAGCAGTGGATATGAGACTCTGTGCGCTGTGCAAGACGTGGCCACAGAAGACGAATATCTGGAACCAAACAGACCATCCGATTACCCGATTGGTGGCGATCTCCTGAAACGAAAGAATTCTTCGTCAACCATCTCCTCGCAGAGCACTAGCATCAGCAAAGAGGAGTCCGTCGATGCGATGGCCAACGAAGAGACGTATGAGATAGTGGACGACAGCAGTGCACAGCCGGTGATGGCCGAGGAGAGGCCTCGGCTGCCCAAAGCCAAAGAGCCGCAGACCAACAATAAGTCGAAATCCATTGGAAATGTTTTTGCGAATCTGCAGAACAGGTCGTCTAAGAAGAGCAAAGAGAAGTTCGATGGCGACAGCAATTTGGTGGACAACTCATTCACATCTATCAGTTTGGATGCAATCAATAACAACAATCTCTTCGGTAATTGGATTCAGTTTTCACATAATATTTAATAGTAATTGAAAGGCTATGCGTTGAATAACTAACTTAGCATCGAATCGCCATTTATTGATAGTTTAGTTTGGTTTGGATGACATAAATTGGAAGATCTAACTTATCTGGACAATCTCGATCGGCTTCGATCTAGATTTAGTGGCGAACGCATTCAGTTTGTTGTTGTAAATAAGCTTATAATTTACATACACTCTAAAAATTGGCTCAATTTAGTGATCGAGTGTTCCAATTATGAGATGGGCTCGAGTTGGAGCACAAAAGGCAATCAGAGAGAGCCCACGGGCGTCAAAAGTGGCAGTTCTGGCCCTAAATGAGCCCAAAATGAGCCTTGGTCAATTGTTGCCGTCTGTGTAGTGTGACCTATAATTGTCTGTTAGGTTCGGTTCGATCCGATTACAGGTTAATTAATGGTCGCAACTGTATAACAACAAAACTGATCATTTTGTTGTCGCTCTTGTCTCGACGCAAATTATATTTAGCAATTAAAATTGTGAAACATCTCGATTGCGGGTCTGACCCCAAAAGAAGAGGAAAGGTGATTCTTGCAACTTGCAAGTTTATCCTCGTCTCTTGTGAAACTGATATTTATCATAAGATTGGCTCATTAATTGGCTCATTAATTGGCTCAGTGTTTATGCAAATGAGTGCATATGCAGTCGAAAGTATGCAATATTTTTGTCTTTACGACATTTATCAAGTCGATCTTTATTTAGTATTGGTCATTTAAAAAGTACCTAAATATTTATAACTTATAACTTAAATTAAGATCAAATTTAATGAATGAATGTGATCGATGTTTTTATGCGATTAAAATGGTGTCTTTAGAGGTATTTTGATAGCAAATAGTTGTCATTTATCTTAATATTAAATTGAGCGCTGATTTGATCATTCAGTACACTCTTCGTAGAATCCGATGTAAATTTAGGCAATTTTGATAAAAGGATTGCCTAAATTCAAGTCACGACAATTATTTACTTCGTTTTGCTCCCATAAAAAGGATTTAAATTAATTGTAAACTGAGTTTAAAAATAAGAGCTCATTATAATATTACAGTCGAA
>JAQGBE010000962.1:0-13431 GCA_034698225.1 Scheloribates latipes | reverse complement strand
CCCTGGCATAACATTCTCATAATTGACTGATTGAACACTTTTCCTCTCTTTTGGATCCCTTTCTCCTAAATTAATAAAAACCTTTTTTGTTTGCATCGAAAGTAATGTTAATTTTTATGTGACTTTTATTCAACTGTTTTTCATACAATTCATACGTGTATTGGAGAATAATATTGTGTTTTGTTGTTTATTATTCGTTAACCCAATAATTAGTGAACCGATTGGATGGGAAATATTCAGACGAAATACTAATTCTCATTACAAAACATATTTTTCTTATTAATTGAATTGATTTTATGTCAAGTGTTTTATGAGTTTTATTACTCCATTGAACAGAGAATTCGTGTTTAGAGCTCTTAATGAGTGTTATGTTAAGTAATGCAATCGGAAAGTCGTATATCAGGTGAATAACGGGTTATGTTTTGCCAGAGAACTTAATTCTTTGTCGCAATTAGTGTTTTAATGGACCGCTATTACAGAAAATCACTTCATTTACATACAATTAACGAGTCTGGGAACCAATTTTTAGACCAGTTATACCTTTATTAGTATATTAAATGTGAAATTACATTAAAATTTGAATTAATTTGATTATAAATATGTGACTTTTGAAAAGTGATGAGACTTTGAAGAGGGGAGAGAGAGAGAGAGAGTCACGAAGTTTGTTCAGATTAAATATTTTTGAGAAAAATTAAAAATAAAATAGAATCTCAACAAAAATTTATGGCTATTTATCACATTGTGCTAAATGTTTGACTTTCCTTCCCTTCGGCTAAAAATTTTAATTTCGTTTTGCGTACATAACTCCGGTCCTGACAATCGGTATTCACCGCTCATCCACTCAGTCATCCCATTTGGGAACAACAGATGAGGTCAATCGGTGCCGGTCTGGTCGCACACCTCAGCAAACATTGAGCCAATGTTTGCCAACTAATAGACATCAAAAGTGGTCTATTGTTGTGCCGACAAGTCTGTTTGACCATGCCACTCGTAAAATTTAGGTAGGATACCTCTCTTATGTGCACAGCAGGGATGCGATTCAGGGGTATCGCAGAATAACCATTGTAAAATCGGTCTTAGGATTGTAATTCGGTAAAAATAACCTCTCCCTCCCCCATTTAGGGGGCCTAATAGGGGTTTGGGGGTAAAAGTGCGAAATTCCATCCCCTTCACCCATGTTTAAGCAGAATGTCACACGGTACCTTATACCCCATGCCAGGTACCAGGTTTCGCATCATTGTTTTACAGGAAGATCAACAGCAATATTGACAAGCTAAATTATGGCCAGACAAATATGGCATAATCTGAAAGGCATGGATAATAAGCTCGACTCAACATTTCATCTCTACTTCTCACTCAATAGAGACTCACAACTCGTTTCCGTGTTATTCAATGCAAAGAATATCCGAATTTTCATACTTTCGATTAAAAATTTATTAATAATATGCTGTTTCGGATGATTGATATTAATCTTCAATCGACAACAGATATTGAGAAAGTTAGATGAATGACGGACTAACCCTAAAAAAGCTTCCTGATATTATCTAGATAATTTTATATAATCTACCAATTGGATTTAACCAATTCGTGAGTAATAAACTCTGTTTTCACGTCTTTATGAAAATAACTAATTAATTCACATTCTTTGGCTGATTCCCAGAGAGAAGACACCGATTTTCACAATACGAGTCATAACACACAAAAAAATAATCCAAAGGCGATGAATAAATTGATTGGAATGAATCGATTCAATCAATTAATTGAATTTTAGTGAATAAATGAATTTCAATGAAGTCTTATCGGAAAGCGCATTGAGTACTTAAATTCCTTACTCACAATCCAATTGATTGAAAATTAAAAGCGATTTGTGAGCCGTCAGTCAAACGAACTTAATTAACCATTAGATTATGTTTACATTAAGTAGCGATATCAACATTTTTAGTAGTAAAACACGAATTTTGTAGACTTAATTGATTATATAATCACTGATTAATAATTGGCTCAACTATTAAAAGTTCTATAAGTTATCATTTTTTGTAATAGTATAAGAAAATAGATATTAAAGGATAGGAATTATGCGATGTGTTGAATGAACAAACCCTTGGTTACTCACCTAAGATAAGTCCGACTAATAGCTTCATCTTCTGCAATGAAGAACAAGAGTAGTGATTGTTAGACAAGGTTTCCGTTCGGCAAATGCTTTTCAATAGACTCACAGCTAATAAAATATATGAGAATTGTATTTAACAACAGAAACAAACAGAAGACAAGTGTTGAGAACAATAGCCGATGGGTTGTAGTGTTGGGACACGAATGCAATGAATAGGAAAAGTGATGCGACTCTCAGTAGTGGTGAAGAGATTTGGCACAAGTGGTGATCCGGCGATGAACTCCTCTTATATACTCGACTCTCGCTCTTCTCCAGCCGTTAGGACACACACTCTCTCTCCCGTCTAACGGCTTTATTCTTAGCCTATCTTCAATTGGCTCTAATATTACCTAATTTATAATGCGAGGAAAGAGTGGATTCACTCCTCTCTGCCAGCAATTCATCGAAAGTAAAACACAATTCGTTTAAAATGCAATGTCTGTGCCGTTTGGCCAGAGGTTGCGTTACAACACGTCTCGCCATTTGGCGCAAAAGGGCTCATCCGTTAGCCCACAGGCTCTCAACAACATTAGACACCAATTATTTAATAAATTTGTTGTAATCTATGCGCAAAAAATATAAAATACAATTTCGATCTCCGATGGAATACAATTGTGTCACAAATCGCTGTCTTATTATGCATTTTGTTTGCCACTTATGAACAAAAACAACAATTTTTTGTTCGATTCAATCAGATTTTAGTCACAATTGCTCTGATCTGAAGACTATTTTAGGCCAAATCAAACTGTTATTCGTCGGAATCTATTTTGAAATGGATTTAAATTTAGTAAATTCAGTATTGGCTGCAAATTAATTGCTATAAAGAGTTGAATCGCAATTGAAATCCAGTGAAAAGCAAATCGTTTATTGATTTTATCGAATCCATCGGCTATTATGCGATCGGAAAGCCGTTTCCAATTGAATCCCAAATCACAATAATTTCGTTTCTAATGTGTCTCTAAGACTATAATTAAATATTTGCGGATTCCTATACCCATTGTGTACCTAATCGGTTGCGCCAACAGAGCCAACGGTCAAAATAGAATTCACGGAAATTGTTTTCAATTAAAACATTAATTTTGCAAATATTTCGAATTAAATAGTAAATGAATTTTTAATCCCAAAACCACTAATGAATGTTCAGATGAAAAGTATGCGTAAGAAAAAAAGAATAAGAATCAAAATCAAAGCCTAACTATACCTGACTTTCTGGAGATGAGGCGAAAGCACAAGAATAGCGCCACAAATGGGTCAGAGAATGGACTCGTTTGGTATGGCATACGAAACAAAATCGTTTGCATCGGCGATGAGAATGAAATCACGACTTTCTAGGCATCAGATTAATGGTTTGGGAGGTATCGCAGAACGCGTTTGCGATACAAAACTCATTTCAATAATCAATTTGTCGTCAAAAATCTTATTACAACTCCTTTTGTTGTAATCGGGATTAGCGAGCAATTAGTTAATAGTGATGCCCAACAGCACCGCACAGGACGTCATCCCTGTCGACATGTGTCCGCAAAAACAGAAATAAACTTGATTACCATATATTCTAGCTTATATTGGTTGTGCATCACTCAATACACGGTTAGAAAAGGTGTTTCGAAACCTGATATAAAAATAATCATTTGTTTTGTTCGCTTTTTGCGAAATCCTTACCATTCAACTGCTAATTGTTGCGAACAACGATGTAATTGAGAGTAAATTGAGTTTAAAAAGGCGTTAAATTAAGTTAAATAATGGTATTTAATATGGATTTCGATTTCGTTATACAAATGGCTTTGAATAACAAGTAAACATTTATTTACATAAGTTTTTGTCGCAAAATAGAGATCCTTTTAAATGATGTCTTTGTTTAATTAGATTTAGTCATTGTATGGATGACTGCAAAAGGAACTGATTTGATGTCTGTTTAAGGCAATAGTCAAACAAAGTCTAGCAATCAATTGAAAACAATGCAAATGACATCAATAAAAGGCTCTTTGCATATGATATCTGTTCGTAATTATTCGATTGGAATATAATTTATTGGAAAGATTATGATTTATTGATATGTCTTGCAAAACAAGTTTTTCCAAACACTGATTACATGCGAAAACATCTTTTAGTATCACTTTTTCTATTTATTATTATTATTCAAATTTGAAATTTGTTTCACTTTTCACTTGAGTTATGCAACCGATTGGTCGCCAGTCGAGTGATCACACATTGATAGACTATAAATGGCTTCCTTTCCCATATCGTGTCTGATTATCGTTTTAATTAATTTGTTTTCTGGCTCAATCAATACGAGGTGTCAATTGTACAATTGTACAAGGTGCACAAATATTTGGAACACACATAAGGTAACAATTATTGATCGATTATCGTTAACACAACATTCCATTCAATTATGATTAGTGCGAATCCCACTCTCCCTCTGTCTGTCTGTCTCTCACCTTAACCACAATCGAAAACATCTCCGATAATCTATAATACATCTAATTTTTCAGTCACTCCAATCCAATTCAGTCAATGGAGTAGACGTCGGAACAAAAGACTGATTAAAAACTTTGATTAGATTTTATGTTATGAATGCAAAACCGATGAATGGATTGCTTGCGATCGCAATAACTATAATAAATATTTCCTACAATAAAGCAAATAATGTCTGACTTTCGTTGCACTTTCATTGTGTCCAATAGTTTGGCATAACTTTTCATTTATTTCAGACAAAAAACTCAATAAAATACTGAATTGACCTTAAATTGAGGTCACGTTAAGACGAGAGGATAAAGGATTTGGTGAACGACTGTCCGATCAATAATAATGATTAGTGAGAAGTGAAATCACAATTCACGAAAAAATTGAATAAATTATTTGAATCCATGTTATTATGGCAGCGAATCGCAGACCTCATCCTCTCCTCTCCTCATCCATAATCAGTCGAAACAATTTTCATTAGTTTCCGATTAATAATTCACTTCTTTATTGAAAATTAAATTTTCATTCACTTTCATTCAGATAGAAGAGCAGGGATTGACAGAAGACTGATCTTAATTATTCAATTTGAATACAATTAATCAAAGTATTTGCTGGTTAGCCATCACTGTCGTGATTCACTTGTCTCACATTCCAATAGGAAGAGGCAATCGGGTGGCCATTCCGGTCCACCCAAGCGATCGGTTCTGACCGCCATTAGAGACCACTTCCTTTCCAATCGTTTCGTGGATTTCATTTGACTTTATCGTTCAAATAGAAGCTATGATCGTGCTCATTTAGTAATTGCGCTTGGTCTGCATGAGCATGAGCTGGTTGAGGCTGATTGCGAATGCGATTTACATATAAGAGCTGTTAAATATCGGTCAGTTTAGTGGTCTTCACGATTCCGGGCAAACACGTCAGACATTTAAGTAATTGCAATCTTTAAAAGGTTTTTGTTTTGCATCGAATCGTTCCAAAAATTGATCGATTTATAGAAAGTTTGCGGTAATTGTGGTATAACTGCAAGCAGTTTTGTCCATGCCACTTTCCGAAAACTATCTTTGGGATGAACTTTTATTGTTGGCGTCAAATGTTTGAGTGATTTGCCCAATAGGTCGATAAAAATGCTCTTTGATTGAGCCCTTAAATGCTTGCAATTGATTATTGAAATATGTAATCGCGTTTGCGATCCATATGAATCGATCATTTATATCTTGGCTATAAATACACACAAATTGCTGACAATCGGTAATTCGAAGTGAAGTGAAACAAGAGAATTAAGGCCATTCTTGTGGCCATCGTTGGCGCCATTGTCTTCGCAAATAATTAATCGCTCAATCTTTGGCCCAATTCTGTGATAAACGCGAAATTCGGTTCAATTGTCTGACAACTTATTTCTTAATTATCGACAAAAAGAATTTTAAGGCCAATAAAAAAGCAACTTGCTAATTGGTGAAAAGTGAGTGTATCATTGCCGAATGAGCATGCTATATACACCGACATTGGCTATTAATGCCATTATTGCTCGCATTCCATACCAAAAGACCCGTAAATTGATTGACAATTAAATTACGAATCAATTTATATAAACTTTGCTCTGAATTGTCATTATTTTAAAGGCCAGACATGAGTTGAACTGAAGAACCATTGCGTCCGACAATCGTTTTATTAACTAATAAACGAATCTTTGAGTTCAGAGAGAATAGCTTTTGCTTTTGAATCCAAAATGTGTTTGCAGTCAATAAAATGCTTTAACAATGAATGGCATATAAGACCAAACTTTTAACAACGTATTCAATAGTTATGTCATTTTTGTGAATAAAATTTTTAATTTAAATCCGTTTTGACATCGATTTCGGGCTTTAATTCATTTTAACAATTATTTAAAAAAAGAATTTCCGAAATGATTTCCAATACTTGGAGAGACAGTAGAAGAAAGCGAAACCCAATTTCCAAAGATATTGAAACTGTTTTGTCAAACAAGTTATAAATTAGACCTTCAAATGGAGTTTTAGATAATAATTTGATTCATTAGGTAATAGATTATTGAGATTTGAATTTCAAATCCAACTTTTGATATATGACTGATCGCAAACTTTCCATTGGGACCACTAATAAGGACAATGGGCTTCACTTTAATGGCCATTCTTTTAGGCCAATCAAAACCGAAGTGCAGTGATTCCGACCAGTTTTGTGGCCCATTGTTGCCCAAACACAACACATCTCACTATAAATAGATATAAATCAATGATATGTTATACATATAATCGGTATTCAACTCAATTCAAATCAATTTTTAGCCTTTGAAACGGTTTCATCCGTTCGTTGGATATTACAATGGAATTCGGAATATTGATCGCAGTCTGAGTCTGAAGATGCGAATCAATTCAGTGAACAATAAGCAAGATTAGAGATTTAACTGTATATAAACCGGCTAATCGAGGTCATAGTGGTTTGATCAAGGTGTTCAATGCTGATGACCAGCGTTAAAATTCGGCGCTTTTGTTGGCGTCGACCGTTCAAATCAAATGCTATTGATTTGGGATTTATTCAGAAAAAAGAAGTGAAAAAAGTTTTTTGAAAAATTAAAAATAAAATTCAATTAATAGCGAGCAATAAATCATTGAGAATAATACAAAAAAGTATCGTTAGATTTGTGATTTTAATTGAACTAATATTAGATTCGGGTTCAGTCATGCTGTGAGTCTGTATGGCTCACAAACGGCACAACACTTTAGGAAAGGCATTGGCTTTTATCAAACGCTGTGATCACAAAACCGAACAAATTATAATAGAGTTGCGGATCTAATTAGGTTTCGGTTGGGAAACACTTTTCGGAATTTATCGGCTGATACCTACACCCGGCTCACTGTTGGCAAAAACAAGAAGCCCTGCTATATTTACATTGGCATTATTTACATTCTAGAACAGAGACAGAAAAAATCACAAATCAACTAGATCATATGTCATTGGCTGCACTGTTTGATTTAGAAACACGTGGTTTGTTTTAATTATATAAAAATCTAGGATTTATTAACACGATAAATAACCGAGATAATTGTGGCTCCAATTAATTAAAACCAAAAATTACTATAAATTTTGAGTTTTGTTTCACATTTTTTCAGCGCTTTAATGGAATTTATTACAAATTAAACGCTATTTTGTGTTTATCTGACGCAACGAATGGCGTGTTATCGATGCCGACCGGTGAGAGTGATCGGGGGTATAGCCCAGTGACGGCCTTTCGCTCTATTTTCAGGTTTCCGATTGTTTTTCTTCTCTTATCAGCAGAACTGAGCGATAATTAGTTATTGATTGGACGCTCAAAATAAAACTCATTTCATATGAATTGTCGAATGAATAAGAAAAGAGTGAGAAATAATCAATCGTTTGAATGGACTCTCGAGTGAACTGAAAAGCGAATGAATACACAGGAAAACAATGAGAAAAATATCGGATTTAATAAATAATTAATAATTGTTTGCAAAAAAAACTTTAATTGAATTATTAATTAAAGTTCGTTAGTGTAAGGGCTGTGCAGTCGTGGTGTCGGCCGATCGGCACAATCGCCAGTTCGCCGCCTGAGACCAAATCAGTTTAATTATCTCTGAATCCGTATACAACTCGAAACCCATTGAACATTAAAATGAAATTAAGTGTTTAGGCGATCGCCAAACAAACGCCTAATCAATCACCAGTTTATCTGACAATTAATTTGCGAGCCGTAGCCCAGAGTTGGCCATCCGTTGCACATCCCGTCACTCGGCTGTGAGATTCACTGGTGATTCGGTCAGAGAATGGATTCAATCCAAACGAAACACGATTTAATTTCTAAGGTCTTCGAAGGGAAAACTTATAATTCAATTTGTATTCGAACATAAAAAAAATGTCTTTGATTTCGTTCCAGACATCGGTTCACTTAATTGACGTGTTTTTCAATTATTTAATTCAATATTAAATTTCAATTAATTTCTTTTAAACCGCTTCTAATCAGAAGTAAAAGAAAACTAAACCAGAATCCAATCATTCGATCGATTAATGTAAAAGCTATAATTTAATTGCAATTAGAGGCTGTATTGCTGTCTGGGACTAATCTGTATTAGTTTGCGTGCTTATAATTCAATTTAGCAAGTTTAAATTTGGTCCCAGACGCAGAACTCGTCTTTTATTGGCTGAAATTATTCGACAGACACTTATTCTGAGACCGAATTAAGTCAATTGGAGGCAATGGAAAGCATTTCAATGTCAAACCCAATTAAAACTCGCTTTTAATTGATTGAAATTTTCCTCGAATCTAATTTTTCACTGTTTAGTGGAGAAACTGCGGTATGACTTATACCCTGACACAAACACAGTGCGCCACTACTCTGAGGCCAAATAGCATGTCTGTTATCGATTTAGAACCTGGATTATACATCTGTATGAGAGTTCAATTGACATGCTTTCTGTCCGATGTTGTGTTGTTTGGTTTGACTCCGAGTTTGTATTAAATAAGTGCTCCCAAGCTATCAGTTCTGGCAATCGGTGTCCGATTAGAAGTAGAATTTATTATACAATCCATTGGTTTAATAATCGCCATAAATGTGAAGGCGTTTCGTGAGTTGTGAGCCGTTCGCTCATTCACTGCCTTTTTGTTATCACATAATTCTGATTATTTGAATAAACAGTCGTTTCGTTCGCATATTTGACTCAAAAATTTAATTTAATTCAATTCGCAAAACCTCTTATCACACACACTGTGAGCGAGTTTTCTTGTGCCCCAAAACGTAATTCAGTTTTTTAATTATGAAAATTTGTTGCAAATTATTCGCCGACTGTTGAGCGGCGAGGAAGTGGTGAACCGATTGCCCAACGATTGCCTATTGACTGCTCACAGACTCACTGACTGGTCGTCGAGTGAAAGTACGCCTGAGTTTGACTAATATTGGAGACAAAAGTGGAAATTTTGTGCAATTTTTTCACTTCTTTGTCGAATACTGACGTGTCGTAAGGTTTTATATTAAATTAGATTCTCTTTAAATAAATAAAAATACTCTGAATTTGAGTTTTTCAGCGCAAAACTGACCCAAATTGTAGTCAATCGTCGTTTGGCTGGTTTTGAGTGACTCTTGTGTTCAGTCAAACCATATTTGATATAATACTCTCCGACACTGACAGCGATCCTCTAATTTGTTATTAAATTTGATTGCGATTTGATTTGTTTGCTATCAGTTCGACACCTCTTCAACACTAAAACCAAACACACATTTCGTGGCTAACTATCGGACTATCGCTGACTCAACAGATAGACTCGAAGTGAGTGAAAATCTTTTTATTAATAATTCAATAATTTTATTGTTTTATTGATTATCTGTATTCACGTCTCGTAAAGGATTACGAGTCGACTGTCGGACCCAAACTAATAGTTAATTCAAATGAAAACTGTTTTGGTTTTGTTTCGATTGAGATTCAGTGCCGAAGAGCTATGCCTTGAATGTTAATTGAGTGTCGGGTCCAAGACCTGGACAATCAATCACTGATCCAAGTGGTCACTCGACCTAATTGTCAGTCAGTTTAATCTAGTCTATTGTGATGAGTGCAAGGTGTTTTCCTGGACACTTTCCTAGATGCGATTGTTTCCTTCCTGGCAACACCAAGCTGATGTCAATACATTATCATTGCACGCATTTACCTTGTTTATTTTCAATATGTCTCTCGATTTTCCAGAGAATTGAATTTATCGAAACAACTTTCCTGTCTCTCAATGCATATTAACTATCAAAATAACTCGTCTATGCATTTCACTCTCTCTGTCTAACTGTGGGGTAGTTTTCAGATAATAGAAGACAATTACAGTTTAGCTTCACTTTTGAATGCAATACTCGGATCTGATATCAATATACTTGTCGTTTCCATCGTTCATATCATTCATAACTCCAGACATAAGTCCAACAAAAGTCTGATTAAATATTTTGATCGCTATTCATATCGACTACTATTTCATTGTAGGCTAAGAACCGGTTATAAGAAGTTGTGTTTTGCGATCAGCTCTTGTGTCGAATCATTTGGCGAGTCATTGATCTAACGATGGAAAGTAAGGACAAGACTAGAGTAGACGCCAACAAAAAGATGGAGAACTCTAACGTCGAAATCAAATACGTAAACATTGGCGGCAAAGAGGTTCCGGTCAGATACGAGTTGTGCCAAAGGAAGGTCGACATCTTCGGTCTGCACAGAAAGAACAAGAGCGGCGCCGACGCCACCAATAGGAAGCCACCGATGAAGAAGAACCCAAACTTCAAAACCAACAGAACTAATGGCAACCAAAATGATGGCCACAGAAGATATCCGCTTTGGGACGGACCCAACACTTCGATCCCTTCCAATGACAGTAATCAGAGCACCGATTCGCGCGACTCGACCACCGAATCGGTCAAAAGTGTATCGAAAACCGATCGACTGATCAGAAGAATTGAGTCCAACGACAGACTCTCCAAGAGATCGGAATCTATCGATAAGATGGTCAATAAGATGAAGAAAGAGAAGGAACCGATAAAAATGTCGAACAAATTCGACAAACTGTTGTCTTCCGTCACTGGGGACGACTCGGGTGTCGACCACCTCATGAACAGTAATCCTAAGAAGAATAAGAAGAAAAGTAACCGCAAATCCAATCGCAATCCATCTCCGAGTCCTGTCATCAATAAAATTAGTGATAATAATAGTGAGAATGCAATGACTGCTCAAAACGAGTCAACCCCACAAACAACTGATCCTTTGGACAATCATAAGTCGGATCAAGTGATTGAAGCCAATTATAAACTGAATAATAGTTATTTGAATAACAATAATAATAGTGAGGATAAACTCAAACTCTTCGATAGCTCTTCGCCCACAATGTGGGATAAGCCGACCAACATTAGAGTGTTCAAGAACTCCATCCATCACAACGATAACAGGTATCTGATCAGTGAAGTCACTGACGACGACGACAACAAACAAGTCTTTGAGAGCCAACAAGTGATCGAAGACTCTAATGAATTGGACTCCAGTTCAACCAATTCGGAGACCGCAGACATAGCCAAACCCGAACCACCCGAAGAACTGTCCACCGCTAAGGTGTTGAAACGCAAACTGACAAAGAAGTCCGACCAATACATGAATGGCGGATCAGCTCTCTTGCAGACCATCAACAACTTGGACGACAAAAGACCGGTTAAGGACTACCAGAAGCCGTTTGTTGAGCGGAAAAGCGAGTCTTCGGTCGGCAAAACGGTTATCATATCGACAGCAGTGGTGCTATTCCTCGTGTGCTATGCGGCGGTCATTCTCAGAGTGTTCTGTGATTGCAACTGAACTCAAGATAAAGAAGTAAATGTTTTGAAGTCGTTTTGTTTCTTAATTATTTGATTATTTATTCGATTCCCATAACAGCGAGTGATTCAATAGGTTAGCTCTTCATCGGTCCGTCTCTTCATATAATCGCATCACTTAATTAGGTCTCACGAGAGAGAAGAGAGAGATATCAGTGAAGTTATGGCACTCGAGAAGCGATGAGAAAATCAACTATTATTTCCTTATTAGTTATTATCATATTTTTGTTATTACACAAACATTTTTGTGTCTTCTCTCCGCTCTCTCTCTCACAACAAGTCTTTAGGTTTTGTTTTTGATTTGTTTTGTCTCTAAATCTTATCTGAAATATTGGAAACAATTTATGACTTTTAATAATTCTTTTTGTTGTTTTGATAATCGCTTCAGAGTTTTAGTCAATTTGTGTCGCACTCGAGAACTGAATCCCATTGACAACAAACCGGGTCTTTGTTTGCCTCTCAATTCGTTTGACTGACTTTTTGAAGTAAAAGTGTTTTTTCTTATTTTTCACTCTTTTGGGCCAATATTTGTTCGTTTAATTGAAAACAATTTGTAATTTATTTTAATCAGAATCAGTCAAATCGATGGCAAATCGTTTGTAAAACAAATTAAGATTTTTTGTATGAAAACGTTTTGAAAGAATCGGATTCTCTGCTGTTATTGATATTCCGAACACAATAATCGTCTAAAACACGAATCAGTTAACTAATAATTAATTTTCATAGAAACAAATATTTTTTATATAAACCTATCATTAAGTAAATTAATTCTTTTGAATATTGTCTAATAAAATCAATTACCAAATGTTCTGAAGTCGTGTTCATTCGCTTTCGATATACCTTTCACTGGATTTTCAACACAAAGGACTTATATTCGGATCTATTCTATTGACTGCGAATTTATTGCCCAAAGAATTGTCGGTCTTTTGTGTTAATCAATTGCCTCTTTTCACCTGATCGTTGAGTGTTTGGCTCTCCTGGCCTGATCAGGGTCGTTTAGCTAATGGTTTCCGACTTGTTTGAGCTGAATTAGCCAAATTGAACCATGCCAATCTTTAATTCAATTATTTATTTAAATTATTTTCAATTATAAGTGAGATTTAATTGCGGAAAGAAATGTGACGTCAAATCGATGTCTGTAAAGCCATATCACAGCCGCCGTAAAACACTTTGAGGACATCCGTCCGACTATTTTTGGTTCTGGTTCTTCGAATTTTTAGATGAAATTCTATTTTCGTTTCGAAACAACTTTCAAATTTCAAATTCAAACCATTGATTGATTTGCGTTTAATTTGGTTTAAAACCCAATTTCCAAACAAAACAATTGACGACAAAATCATTCGTCATTTTCTCGCTTTTATCGCTTTGAATAAATCAATTTGGAAAACATGAATTCAATGATTGCTCTTTTGAAGACATTCTTAGTGCTAATAATTTATTGATCGCTTGGTTTGTATTTGGAAATAC
>JAQGBE010000961.1:0-13448 GCA_034698225.1 Scheloribates latipes | reverse complement strand
ACATGGGCGCAGATCTCCATAGACTTAACATGGGCGCAGATCTCCATAGACTTAACATGGGCTCAGATCTCCATAGACTTAACATGGGCTCAGACCTCCATAGGCTACCATAGGCAAAGGACGACATACGTTGCTAGTGTATGGATAATAGGCGAAGGACGAATTACGCTGTGAATGTAGGGAAAATGGATGGGGAGGGCGGTTTGGGTGGGGGGGGGTGGGGGGGGTCTAGCGAAATTATATACTCCTCTTTGAGTCGTAAAAAATCCTTAACATTGTTTCCTATGGGCAAGTCAAAATTTACCCCCCCCCATTAGCGGTCAAGTCATTCCGCTACCCTTGTTATTCAGGTCCACCTCAATGTCTATAGAGTTATTGGCCTTTCTCTCAATTAACTGTTATACAGTATGAGTCAGAAATGGCTGGCGCGCTCAATAGAGAGAGAGACATGAGAGTGTTGGCAACTTGGCAAACCACTCACTGGCAAACCATGCGCTCGTACCTTAAACAGGTTCTATTTGAGCATGTAAGGTCAGGCTCGGCCTGGCCTTACCGGGTCAGTGGTCTGCGACCACGGGTTACCTCCACCAGTCAGTGGCCCGAACGGACAACACTGACGATCCGTCGATTCCGGGGGTCGGTAGCTCCCGACGGAAGAGCGGTTGCGAGCACTGGTAGCGATCTGCGGCGACGAACGATCTGCGGTAGCGGGCGATCTACCGGCTGGTCAACTCTCCGGCGATTTGCACGAAACAGGATTTAATCAATAAATCACTTTATTTAATACAAAACACACGGAATAGAGTTAACACAGATTTGGTGATCCGAGCGCTTTTGCGATCCGAACGCTATGCGATCCGAAACCAGACTGCCTTCGAAATGTGTGTTTGTCTGTCTTGTCGACTGTCACGCCCTCTGTGATGACGACTTTGGTAAGAGGTTGGCAGTTGACTGGCATTGACTCGGCTGTGATCTCATGAATGGAATGTTTTACAGCAATTATGGGAATAATTAATAATAGAAAGGAATAATTCGAATGAATAATTAAAATGAGTAAAGTTATTGGAATTGCGAATGAGAGGAGTCTTCGTTTATAAAGTGGAGGAATCTATGTTTAAGAGATGGTTTTGGGCATGAGAGAGGCCTACAATTGGTAGCGGTAGCCGTCTGTGCGGTTTCTGTGGAATGCAGATCCTTAACCCTTACAAGCACATTTGATAACATGTGTGCCAAGCAGTCAGTGATGCGCTATCGTCGCCTCTGTGGACGCGCCAGGCACATCTGACTCATACTGTATGATATGCATGTACTCGAATTGCTGATCAATTTTCACTCTCAATCTGTTTCATATGTGTTAAGTTGTTCTCCATTTTGTCTGTATTTTAAATAAAGTCTTTTTCTTCTTGACTCTGCGATAAGACATATCCCGGGTATTCCAAATTTCATTATAATTGAACGATAATTAAACAAATTCTAGCTAATCCTGGTCAACTTTTCATTAGAGTCAAGATGAGAGCATTTATATTGTTATCTGCACTAAGTCTGGTCTCTCTGTGTCAGTCCTGTACGTGTCCAGGGTACGGCGATCTGAGGACTGATTACTGTGAGGCTGACTTCGCCGCTGTTGTCAAAGTGGTGTCTGACGGCCGACCGGTAAACAGGCCGAACGGTCGGCCGCTGATCATTGAATACGACACCCGAGTGACGGATATCATCAAAGCGAAGGACCCATCCGTTCGGTCGGCGCTCAGTTCGGGCAAACTCTATACGAACAGTCACTCGTCCGCGTGTGGCGTAACTCTGGCCAAAGGCGTGACCTATCGCCTGATGGGTGATTGGTCCAAATCCAACAATAAGCTCATGATAGTGGCCTGCAATTACATCGTAAGAACCGATCGCGAAGATGCCGACAATGACTTCTGGAGTGGCGGTTACAAAACTACCCAGTGCTAATTGCTAGTTGGCTAACTGATTGATTCATACATGAAATAAATTATCTTTTATAATTGAATTCGAATTCAAAGTTGTTGTTTTTGACCCTCATTATTGAATTTACTTGTAAGCGATCTTGTTGAAATGAACATTGTGATCGTATGCCAAGAATTTTCAAATGAATTTCAATCTGAGGCACAACTGTATGTCAGTCAAAGTCTACAGCGCAAGCAACAAAATTAGGCCGGCTAAATTAACTAGCTTATTTCGAAAATGCACAAAATTCAAAGTTGCTATTCGTATCAAAATGGGCTATACTTTGTTCCAAATCATAATCATGTAAAAACCGAGATATTCATATAATGCTTAAAAAGTTGCAGGCTGATTCGCAAAAGTGTCCGTTTTTAACTGCGACAAAATATTAGGCCAATCGCTATTATCTAGCTGATTTACCGAATAAATGTAACAATAAAATTTATATCAAGGCGATTATGATGGAGCATAATTGCTCGAGTCTTATTCTGGCAAAATTCGTAATTTATCATGATGAATAACCACAAAAATCGATCAAAACTCACACTAAATTTGAAGCCACAAATGACCAAGATGAAAATGTTTGAATGTGGAAATAAGTTTAGAATATTCATGATTATTATCAAATTGGTTAAATCAAGTAATATTTCCGTTCTAATAGCCATTATCTTGCTATAAATTCAGTTTTTAAGATTTTTTCCAACTTATCATGTTATTTTTGAGCATTCAGATAAGTAGAACTTTAAATTAAACTAGATAATGAGGCATTTTCGGTAATTTATACCGGATTAAGAACAATATTTATGACTTATCTAAACAGGCACTCAATCCTAATTTTGTAGTTCGTAAGAGCGATTGGATCGAATGGATAGCTATCATCAATCAGAAATAAGGACTAATTATCTATTTATTATTAATTTCAATATTTTGTGGTACAGATAGACTAGTATGGGAGATAAAATGAGAAAGGTGCATTTGAGCACTACTGTTTTTTTATGACGACTCAAAGAGGCGCATCTAATTTGTTCTGCCCATTCCTAGATATGGCCATCAAATTAGTGTATCGATCGATAGACAAAACTCCGGGTAATCGCCAATAAAATGCAATCATTTTATTAATAACTTTATTACAGCAAACATGAGATCATAGGCTCTGATGACCAGTGCTTTCACTCACACAACACAACACTTTAGACATCAGTTATTCTCACAATTATTCTGAAAATGAGTGTCAAACAGAATATTCTCGACTTTTTCTGTCGTTCGTTGCAAACAATCGCTGTTTTGATTCTCACAATTCTCCGCATTATTGGCCTCACATTCGGCGGACTGTCCATTGGCTCGAAGTTGGCGGCGAAGACATGGCTACGAATATACGGCTATTTGGTGACCACTGTCTACGCGGCGCAGGTCTTCATCAACTTGTTGGGCGCTCCCTATTTCCACAAGTATATGGTGAGCCGGTTCAATACAGATGTGCTGCCCGAGACCAACCGTGACATGGTCATCTTGATCATCTGGACAAACGGCCGGCTATGGGAAATTTACTTGGTCTATTACCTCTACTACTTCAATAGACACGGCTACAAAATTATCAATCTCGCCATCAAAGACAAGGTGTATCTAAAGAGTTTCAAGGTGATGTTCGTCTTTCTGTTATGGCTCATTCGTGAGATTCGCTTGGTGGTCTACATTATTGAGATCATTGTCCTAAATGATGTGATCAAGCTCAAATTGATCATGGTGTTCTTCTGCATATTCATCGAAGTCACTTACAAGTGGACATTGTCCTCGTTCACCTGGCTTGTTTCGATCGGTTGTACTCAGCGTCTGGATGTGATCAAGAACAAATTATTGAAATATCAAAAATCTAAACAAGGTAAACCCATTATTGAATATCCTATTTTAATTTATTGATTTTACTCGAATTAGTCGAATACAATGTAAACGAGAACAAGATCAGATTTAAACTGACCGCCACAGACACGTTAACCATCTGCCGAAAGGAATACCTCGATATTCGCGGCAAAATGCGAGACTTAAACAACCGTTTATCGTATGTTCTGGTCGTTAAGTCCGGACTAACCATCTCATCAATTATGCTAAACATTTACATCCTGTCTATTATCAAATCTATTCCTCAATTGGGAATATTCTTCAAAATACTGGGCATTTATACCGAGGTTAACATCACTGACACTCTATTGTCTGCCTTTTTCTGCGGATTATCTCATGAAAAGTCGAATCAAATCTATGGAGTATTGGATGAGTTGACGGCAAACGAGTTAACAGAATATGAATACAACGAATGGCTTATGTTTAAGAATATCTGTCGCGACGACAGCTTCGGGTTCACTATCGGAGGCTTCGCATCGATCAGAAAGACTACACTTATCCCGGTAATTGTCGAATATTTGAAACTTGTTCGGTAATCATCGGATCTCTTTTTAATTTAGATCTTCATATTCATCATGAATTACACGGTTATTCTTATTCAGACAACACATCATCAATGAAATTCTTCGTTTGATCTATCAAAAAATTGTCCTTCCATTAATTTAATCAGACTACCTTGCTCATCGTTGTTACTCCACATGCAATTTTCTGATCACCAATAATGCCGAAAAGTAATTACTTTTTTTGTTGACTAACCTATCGTCCAATTTATTATGAATAATATAATATTATATTATAGTTCATCTCATATCGGCTCTAATTGGATGCAATAATAACCATGAGCACATTATTACATTTGCTTGATTACACTGACGACAGACCACTAGTTATTTGGTAAACTATGAAATCGATAGCCATTGCCAGAACTCATCACAACAATGACTGTCAAACAGTCTGTTCTCGACTTTTTTGAACGAAATTTCATAACCATTTCGAAACTCATTCTATGGTTTCTTCGTGTGTTTGGTCTGACCTTCGGTGGTCTGGCCATCGACAGCAACGGCCAGATCTGTTCGAACAAGTTTTGGCGCATTTATGGCTTTGTCGTCACATTTGTGTTTGCAATGAACAGTGTATTTCTCTTTTTGGGCGCTTTCTTCGGATATGAGTTCTTCTTCAGAAAGTCATTGATATCCGATGAACTAGCTGAAAAGGACCGCAAGACAATCTGGGTCATTGTCTGGTCAACTGCCAGGGCGTGGAACTTCTTCGAAGTTTACTGTATCTTCTACTTCAACTGGTATGGCATCGAATTCATACAGCAATCAAAGAGAGCCTTCAATGACGATATTAAATACCTTAAGAGTTGCAAGATTATCTTGGTGATTTGTTTATGGATATTCGGTTTGATAAGATCGTTATTCATGGTTATTAACTCAATTGTGGACAACCCGGATAAAGTGGAAAGACATAAGATCTACCTTATGCTCACTTTCGGATTCACATTCTTCTGGACATTGGCTTCAATCACATGGATTATATCGATCGGATGTGCAGAACAGCTAAAAGAGATAATCGAAAAATTGACCAAGTTTAGCAAGGATAGAGTCGGTGAGTAATTATTTATATCAATTAAAATTGATTTTAGAATAACCTTGATTAGAATAACCTTGTTATTCATCTGTTTGAATTGATCTATTTCGCTTCAGTTTCAAAGAGAACAGCGTGAAAATCATGCCGACTAATACAACAGTGCTGGCCGAGTGTCGCAATGATTACCTTGCTATTCGAGGCAAAATCAATGGTCTGGACAATCGGTTGGCTTATATGTTGGCCATACGCACCGGACTGACCATCTTTGGCATAATGCTTAACATTTATATTCTGGCTATAATCAAGTCAATACCTCAGATGGAAATATTTGTCATAATTCTGGGCGTTTGTACCGAAATGTCGATCGCCGAGACACTGATGACTGCATTCCTCTGCGGTTTAGTACACGAAAATTCTGACCGAGTCTATCAAGTCTTGGATGAGTTGACTGCAAATAATATGTCTGAATATGAATACAACGAATGGCTTATGTTTAAGAATATCTGTCGCGACGACAGCTTCGGCTTCACTGTCGGCAGTTTTGCTCCGCTGCGGAAGAAGACACTGATTCCGGTTAGTGGACAATCACAATGACAACCATCACAACCGAGTTAATTACCAAACATTCTTTTCAATAGATCTTCACATTCATACTCAACTACACTGTTATTCTTCTGCAAACAAAGTCATAGGTGTATCAATTGTTACTGTTCATAATCACGCAATCTTGGTCATTTTCATTGTGTAATTCTTTTATTATTACTCTATAAAATCAATAAAATTTTCTATGTGTGCGACAGTACACATACCTCGTACCTTGATATGACCTTTAAATCTTGATGTTTGAATTATTCAAAATTAATCTGTTATATCTGTGAAGTAAGATTCTTTGATAAAGAACTTTATGCATGTTATTTTCAACATGATTTCCATTATGTCAAAAGTGACATGCTAATTTATTCCCGATGAACAGAACATAAATAATAAAACAAAAACTCTTCAGAGTAATTGAAAATATACTTGAATAGGTCTTACGCAAACCATTAGCATGGTCTATTTCATACAATATTCATGAATTGCAAATGAAGCATGCAACATAGGATGGTGCAATTGTGTCAATTGTTACTTGCTAAATGCTGATTGTTTGCTTGAATAATATTGATAGAATGAACGTTATATAATGTCGACACACTTTTTGCAAGATATTCATCAGATAATGGTTGTTCACAAGGATATGTCAAAGTGCAAAATGAGCGCAATTAGCAACCGGTTTGTCATTGTTCTGCTTTGGTTCTACCGATTCGTTGGCCTCAGTTTCGGCGGAATCACTGTCGACACTAACGGAAACATATCTTCGAAGAGAATCTACAAAATCTATGGCTATTTGATCGCAATCTCTATACTCGTCGGCGATATCTATCAGTTCTATCTCTACATTAATGAGAAGGAAGAGAATGAAAAATTCTTCCCGAACGGTGTTACCAATAGTAGTAAGGCTATTATCGAGGCTATATTCACGGCCAACAAACACATCTGGCTATTCTATAAGCTCACCTGTCTCTACCTGTTCAATCACCACGGATTTACCATTGTGAAATTCATAATAGAAAACCTGCACAAATGTCTGCACAAGCCACATATCACCAAGCTGATTATTGTCGTCGGATTCTGGCTTTCTCAAATTCTAATCTTGCTGGGAATCTCCATATTCACAGTAGTCAAGACAAGCGGTCAGAACTTCATTATTTCAAATAATCACAACTTTTCGACCACTAATTTCAATATGACTTTCATCTACTTCTGGACTATTCCTGCCATCACTTGGATTATCTCAATCATCTATACGGCTATTCTGGACCAGTTCATCGATGATATCCGGGTGATTGGCCAGTCACGCATCAAAGGTAATGATTTATCTTTATATAAATGTTCTATTCAATTCGTTGCTATTATTAAATTGAAGAAAGTAGCAAGCCAATCGACAAGACAATTGTCTGGATGGCCATCTCTGGCCAGAACATGGACTCAATGAAAAAGGAATACATCCGAATCAAGGATCAGATGCTGTTGTTGGACAAGAAGTTGTCGAAAGGACTGTTGATATCCTATGTGATAGTCATCTATTCAATTATGTCGAACCTCTATATCCTCTCAGTTCTGATCAAATTCGAGGAAAGTCTTAATTACGTCCGAATGCAGGGCTTCTCAACCGTATCGGCTATTATTGAAGTCCTCTTCTCGTGTTGTATCTGCGGTGCAGTCCATCACAAGTCAGCACTCATTTCGGACACTTTGGACCGAATCGACACAAAGAGTTTGACTGACGAGGAATACACAGATTGGCTCTCATTTCACGCCATTTGTCACAAAACAAGTTTCGGTTTCACAATCAGTGGTTTCGCACCTCTCAGGAAGACTACACTCATTGCTGTCAGTAATCAATTGTAATTCGATTGCAAACCAATTGATAATTTCATTTCAGATATTGACATTCATTCTCAACTATACAGTGATTCTGATTCAAACAAATTGACAAATTCTGGATCAAATAGAATGATATGAAAAGTATCTCTATGTTGAACGAGGATATCGACGAATACCAAGACATACATCGAACGAGAGAACTACAGAGGATAACAAGCATTTTTTCGGTCACGCTTTGAAGTCCATCACAAGTCGGCACTAAGGCTCCAATTTTCCGTCGCACTTATTGCATGGTCCCTAGAAAAACAGGTTTTTGCACTCATACACAGATAAAAATTTTGAGTCAAAAACACGTGTTTTTATTAAAAGTGATTTTAATTTAGTGATTTTGTTGACAATTGTTGGCGAATGTAATGCTTCAAACATAAGTGAAGACAAAGTGATTAATAATAAACAATTGTTTTGAATAAAAGTGATAATAATTCAGGGAAAATAAAGAATTCTCTCTGAATAACACTTTTATGCGCGAATTTTTTTCTCCGTGTGATTTTGAATGAATAGATTCAATTCCGGAAAATTGGAGCCTTAGTCGGCACTCATTTCGTCCCTCAAGTTGTGAAGTCCTCCGATTCTATATTTTATAGTTCCTCTATAAAGAGAAAAATTTTCCCAACTCAATCATTTTTTGTTATATCGAAGCCAAGAGTTTGTAGTAAACGATTGTCTTCTAAGTGGATATCTGATCCGATTGTCGACACTCTTTGATGACATCTTTGAGCACTTGATTGCCATTAGTTTGCAAATAGTTTTTGTTTAACAGACAAAATATTTTTCAATATGAAATTTTGATTACCTTTATTTGTGTTAATTACAATGTGTTAATTTTATTCTGTTTAAAGATCGGATTAGCCTTTTCATAACCATTAGTTGTACATAATTGATTATAAGATGAATAAAATATGAGATATTGAAAAAAAAAGATTGAGAATCTTGGTGATATTTAAATGATTATTCTTTTAATTAAACAGACATTAATGTCTAAAATCGATGTGTCGTTTGAGATTACCCTTTAGTCGACTACTGTAATCACAATTATTATAATTACATTTGAATTTCTTTACATTCATATGAATTAATTTGTGTTCATTGAGATGTGATATAGTTTTGAATCTCTTTCGACAGTCACTGACAAAACAGACAAACGGTCTCTCATTTGAATGAATTGATTGTTTGTGTTGATTGAGATGTGATTTCCAAACAAATGATTTCTCGCATTCATCGCATTTGAATTGTCTTCCATACGAATGTTTAGAACTTTTATGTGAAATCATTCGACTTTTTCGTGCGAATGATTTGTGGCATTCATTGCATTTGTGAGGTTTGTCGTTGCTGTGAATCAGTTTGTGTTCAATGAGATGTGATTTTGTATTAAATGTTTGATCACATTCTTCACAAACAAATTGTCTTTTATTCAAATGCATAGAAATGTGTCGATTGAGATCAAAATCACGATCAGAATTGAATCGACATTTGGGCCAAAAACATATGAATTGTTTATTATTAATCAATGTGTCTTCACTTGAGTCTAAAGCATTAAGATTATGAAAGCCACAAATCGTCGCTTAATAAAACACAAAATTCAAATATTTTCGACTCTAATCTAATTTTTCCCAAACAATTTTAATAAAACATTTGTTCCATTAGTTTATTAATGAAAAAATTATGTAACAATTAATATTATCGAATAACTTATGATGTGTTTCTATATTAAGATTGTTTGTCTACTTCTGGCTTTCATCAAATCTTGTCTGTTCACATTTTACGACAACCAAGATACAATGTACCGATTGGGTGAACCAAAACTATCTCCTGGTGCGGCCAATCTGGTATAGGCCGCTAATTCGGGTGTATTTCTCATCGCAATTGTTGGCCAACTGATGGTCGCTCGCAATCTGATTAGTACCGACTCGTCAGCGGTCAGAGAGGAAGTGATGCAGTTTCTGATGGAAAAGCCGTCGCATAGACTGACCCCGAAGAATGAGCAAAGACTGACACTCAGAATCAACGTATTGTACCGAATAGTTCTTTACTCGAATAACCTATTCGTAATCTCCAACTGTATTGTGATGACTACTCATATTAAACAATCCTGGTCAATATAACACGTTGGCAATGATATAAACTTGGTCACTTACCAACCATTAATTAACTGTTATAAGATATGCATGAACTTGAATTGCTAATCAAGTTTCAGTCTCAATCTGGTCTCATATGTGTTAAGTTGTTCTCTATTTTGTCTTTATTTCAAATAAAGTCTTTGTCTTAAGTGTCCTCTACATTTTTCATCAAAAAAATTTATGTCACCTCAGGGGCAACACTGAAATGAATGACCTTTAATTTTTCAACTCAATGAAATTGACGTTATTGATTGTTTATGGCTCTTTTTAATTCAAGATTTTAAATCAGTAAAGAATGCTGAACATAACTATGAATTTCGATTTTCTACCATACATACAGGGAGAATTTTATGTCACCCCGAATGTATAAATCTGATTATGAAAAAACTGCTCAACTGAAAATTTTTATTTTCTCAGTGATTGAAGATGAATGTATAGGGTTCTGTGTGAATGTGCAATGAACTGGGTCACATGATTATTAGTTCTTGAAAACATATAATGAAAAATTTGTGTTTTGAGATGTAATTTTTTGATATTAGTATATGAGATAGAGAAAAAATTTGGCGATATCGGTCAAAGACAATATAATGAAGTTTCATTTAACGTTAGAATCATTTGAATCGGTCGCGTAGAACAGATTCTGCACCTTGTCAAAGTTTTTCATTTTTGCAATAGACTTAGCCTGTAAGCGAAAAGAAAGTAGTCATAGGTCAAATTTAAAAATTTTATATGAAAGCTCTCATTATGCATAACAAAAGTTCTCACTGTGACAACATCGAATTTTCAACCGTTTGACCAGGAAAAGATATTGTATTTTATACATTTTGGCCTAATTTCAATAAATCCGAAAATTTAAATAATTTTTCCTGGTCAAATAGTTAAAAATTCGATGTTGTCATAATGGGAACTTTTGTTAAGCATAATGAGAGCTTTTATATAAAATTTTCAAATTTGATTTATGACTACTTTCATCTCGATTAAGTCAATGCCTATGGCAAAAATTATCGATATGACCAAAGTTTTCCTCTATCTCATATACTAATATCAAAAAATTGCGTCGCAAAACACCTATATATTGTTCCATGTTTTTAAGTACTTGTAGGCTCCACCCTTTCCGCTCTCATGTCATTTCCCTTTCCTTTGTGAAACTTTTCACAACACGTTGTCTCTCAACACAGTCTGTATTCAGCTCTCAACTGAATCACATTAAACTCATTATTAGTAGACATTTGTCTTTTGATTTGATTCACATTTGTGTCCTCAACTCTGCCGACAAACCGCTACATACTAATAGTCACGTGACCCAATTCATTGCACATTCACTCATAACCCTATACATTCATCTTCAATCACTGAGAAAATAAAAATGCTCTCAATAAAAATGCACTTCAAGCAAGGTGTTTCAAAATATGGTGGAAACTATCGATTCGACCTTGTCAATATGGGTTCATTTATCATTTTAAAGTGTTGTACTGAAACCCCCCCTAGAGCCACAAAAATCCTTAACATTGTTTCCTATGGGCAAGGCAAAATTTACCCCCTCTAGCGGTCAAGTCATTCCGCTACCCTTGTTATTCAGGTCCACCTCAATGTCTATTGAGTTATTAGCCTTTCTCTCAATTAACTGTTATATGATATGCATGAACTTGAATTGCTAATTAACTTCCAGTTTCAATCTGGTCTCCTATGTGTTAAGTTGTTTTCCATTTTGACTGTATTTCAAATAAAGTCTTTGTCATCTTAACTCTGCGATAAGACATATCCCGGATATTCAAACATTCATTATAAATGAACGACAATTAAACAAATTGAGCTAATCTTGGTCAATTGCTATTATAGTCAAGATGAGAGTCTTTATATTGTTATGTGCACTAAGTCTGGTCTCTCTGTGTCAGTCCCGTTCGCCTCCGATGAGACTCGATCTGAAGACTCTTTACTGTATGGCTCACTTCGCCGCTGTTGTCGAAGTGGTGTCTGACGGCCGACCGGTCGAGAGGCCGTTCATTGAATACGACACCCGAGTGACGGATATCATCAAAGCGAAGGACCAATCCGTTCGGTCGGCGCTCAGTTCGGGCAAACTCTATACGAACAGTCACTCGTCCGCGTGTGGCGTAACTCTGGCCAAAGGCGTGACCTATCGCCTGATGGGTCATCTGTCCAACTACCACAATAAGCTCATGATGACGTCCTGCGATTACATAAGAAGAACCGATAGCGACAAAAACGACAAAAGCGTTTTCAGCGACCCGAAAGACAATGACTTCTGGAGTGGTGGTTACAAAACTACCCAGTGCTAATTGCTAGTTTGACCAATCAAATGATTCAGACATGAAATAAATTATCTTTTATAATCGAATTTGAATTTAAAGTTGTTGTTTTCAACCCTCATTATTGAAAGCACTTGTAAGCGTATTGAGCTTGTACGTTTAGCCCAATCAATAATAGCAGAGTTTAACAATAGTGAAACAACAGAAGTTAAGAACAAATACTTCAGGCGACCATTTATTAGTGACTTCTGATCATTAAGAGAACAGATGGTAAAGTGATACACATAATCATTAGTCATATATTAATTAGTTACATAATAATTAGCTGTCAATCAAACTGAAGCCACAGATACGAAATTAACTTGATCATTCATTCTCAACAAAGCGATCTTGTTTAAATAAACATTGAGATCGTATGCCAAAAATTTTCAAATGAATTTCAATCTGAGGCAGAACTGTATGTCAGGCAAAGTCTACAGCGCAAGCAACAAAATTAGGCCAGCTAAATTAACTAGCTTATTTCGAAAATGCACACAAACAAAGGTTGCTTTTCGTATCAGAATGCGCTATACTTTGATCCAAATCATAATCATGTGAAAAACGAGATATTCATTCATGCTTAAAAAGTTCCAGGCTGATTCGCAAAAGTGTCTGTTTTTATCTGCGACAAAATATTAGGCCAATCGCTATTATCTAGCTGATTTACCGAATAAATATAACAACCAAATTTATATCAAGGCGATTATGATGGAGCATAATTGCTCGAGTCTTATTCTGTCAAAATTCGTAATTTCTCATGATAAATAACCCGAAAAATCGTAATTTTACGACTCTCGATAGGAATATAGTTTGCGTTGACACTACAATCCCCTATCTCTCCCATTTACAGCAAGGTGTTTCAAAATATGGTGGAAACTATCAATTACACCTTGTCAATATGGATTCATTTATTATTTTTAAAGTATTGTGAAATTACCATAGATCATGAAAACACACATATCCTGGTAAATAGTGTTGGGCTGAAATTTATAGACTGAGATTTCACTTTGAAATTTCATTGAAATTTCACTGAAATTTCATCGACGAAATTAGCGTTTCAGAGAAAATTTCAGTAAAAAGCAAA
>JAQGBE010000960.1:0-13458 GCA_034698225.1 Scheloribates latipes | reverse complement strand
GAGAGAGTGCGGCCGTCCTCCAGCTGTTTGCCCGCGAAGATCAGTCGCTGCTGATCCGGAGGAATGCCCTCTTTGTCCTGGATCTTCGCTTTGACATTCTCAATGGTGTCGGAGGGCTCGACTTCCAGAGTAATAGTTTTGCCGGTGAGGGTCTTCACGAAGATCTGCATTCCACCTCTCAGTCGAAGGACCAGATGAAGGGTCGACTCCTTCTGGATGTTGTAGTCCGAGAGAGTGCGGCCGTCCTCCAGCTGTTTGCCCGCGAAGATCAGTCGCTGCTGATCCGGAGGAATGCCCTCTTTGTCTTGGATCTTGGCCTTGACGTTCTCAATAGTGTCCGACGGTTCGACTTCCAGAGTGATGGTCTTTCCAGTCAAGGTCTTGACGAAGATCTGCATACCTCCTCTCAGTCGAAGGACCAGATGAAGGGTCGACTCCTTCTGGATGTTGTAGTCGGACAGAGTTCGGCCGTCCTCGAGCTGCTTGCCAGCGAAGATCAGACGCTGTTGATCCGGAGGAATGCCCTCTTTGTCCTGGATCTTGGCCTTGACGTTCTCAATAGTGTCAGAGGGCTCGACTTCCAGAGTGATGGTCTTTCCAGTCAAGGTCTTGACGAAGATCTGCATACCTCCTCTCAGACGCAGAACCAAATGAAGAGTGGATTCCTTCTGAATATTGTAGTCAGAGAGGGTGCGGCCGTCCTCCAGCTGTTTGCCCGCGAAGATCAGACGCTGTTGATCCGGAGGAATGCCCTCCTTGTCCTGGATCTTGGCCTTCACATTCTCGATGGTGTCCGACGGTTCGACCTCGAGTGTGATCGTCTTTCCGGTGAGGGTCTTAACGAAGATTTGCATTTTGTAGGCTATTGTGAGGAAGAAATCAAGAGATTAGTTGATAATAATGGCTGACAATCGGAGGTCAGGGCGTTGGCTCTCATAGGACTGCAAGTGAGGACTGACCGAAGCAGACGTCGGCGGATACAAGTGGTCACTGTTTGCGAAGTTCTGATTCGACTAACCTTTGACTGAATCGGTGAATAACTGAAGAAATGGTTTGAATTTGAATTGAGACGGTTTGTCCAACAATGGAGTCACTCGTAGATCAGTCGCGACGAGAGTTGTGTTCACAACACTATTCACTCAATAATAGCCTTCGTTTCCGTTCTCTCGCTTTTATAGCCCACTCACAGCCAGACTCCCATTGGACGCGAGCGGCGATGACTTCACACGATTAGACGTTTCTAGACGTGTGACGACAACACTGTTGAGACACTAATCAATTGAGTCGATGGTAATTACGTCGATGTTTGCAATAGACTTTCAATCGATTTATTTAGCACTTAATGTCATAGTTTGCAACCAAATTACAATTGATTCAATGAAAACTACTTAAAGCTCTTTATAAATTTGGTTGAACTTTAGAACTTTGGCCCAAATATGGCTCAAATGGTGTGTAAGTGTGAGCTAAGGGTCTATAAAGTAGTGCAACGAATTGATGGATGCCTTGTGTCATATGAAAGTAGAGGTATTGACTGCAGTGAAACGTCGGTCTCATGACTGCAGTGCAACACTCGAGTCAAACACTGCAATCAATTGAATTCAATGACTCCAATGACTTCTCTACTGTATTCTCACTGCTCTCGGAAAAGGTCCGCAACTCGAGAGTCGGGTCATCGCATGAGTGTCGGTACTGAACACCACTGGCATTGCACTCCAAAGACAATTATCTCTTATAACAACAGACCAATAAAGAGCAGGGTTTGGGTCGATATATCGATCGGGTCTTACCTCTATCTGCCACTAAACTACAGCAATAACTATAGCTATAGCTATAGCCATAGCCATAGCAAGGTCATTGTCGTGAGAGAACCAACTAAATTAGCATGATAATCGCTTTGCCAGCTCCGACTTGTGCCAATGATCTTGGCGATAAATCATTGTGACGAGAAACAATCTTGGTAATTAGGGTGTATCATGCTGAATTGGGATATTTTAATGAATTTAAATATCAGCCTTATATTAAATGACGAATGATTTGTAGTGTAATGTCGGTGCGTATGCTCTTGGCCTCAATCAGTGCAACACTTCAGCACTAAATCCGTTTGGACTGCGTTTATAACTATTGCATAACATTCAAGTGAATCGCAATTAAATTGTTTTCCACTTTATTTTTAGCCAAAAATTTCTGTTTCTATCGATTTTCTCAGTAGTCTTCTGATCGCAAGTTCACGAACACTCATAACATATCTCCTGACAAAACTGTTTTCCAAGTTTCAGATCAGATGCTAAACAGTTCCAAAAATAAGTGACAAATAGAGATGTTTGGCAAATGCATTGATGCAAATGATGCAAATGAGTCAGCTCTCAGATCTATTCCCAAACAGTTCTTTGCGTTGTTCTTATCTCTTCTGATCCATTCTGTTGAGTGCTTTCATGGAATAGTTTGGAACAAATGACTGCATTTATAAAAGCGATACCAAAAGGTGAACGCAATTCAATGCCAGTCTCTTCCTCTCAATTGCTCCAAATGTTCCTTAATTGCAAACACGGGTTCTCATGGCTATCATTAGATCCAAAGTTCAGGTCGAAAAGTCCAAGATTTAAATTCTCTTTTAATTGTCAAAATGATATCATTTAAAAACATTCTTCAATGTAAAGCATTGGTAACTAAAAGATTATAAATTGCTTTTATATTAAATTAAATGAAGGAATGATTTGCTAAACAAATGAAAAATTAGATCTCTTTATACATTAAAAATACTTTTTTTGTTTGTTTGGTTGATTTAATCATTATTTTGATTGCATTTAAGGAACTCTTAATGAATGGCAGACACGTGAAGAGCATATGAAGACATTTTAAAGTCAATTCGGATCAGATTCTGATCTCTTCGTCGACAGTCAACCCATTGTTGCGGTCAATATTCTCGATGTTCGGCGAAGAGTTGATTGGCGTTAATGACTGAAAGCCGGCGTTGATTTGCGAAGCGATCGCTGGCGTCGGATGCGATATGCGGGCAGACATGTGGACCGGTATGTGATGTCTGTGTTGGGACGAGCGCTGCGACCGCTGTGAAGACGAGGCAGTGGACGAACTTCTTGTAGAGCCGTTCTCCACAGCCATGGCCTCGATCTCAGTCAAGTCCTGCTCACCATTTGATGCTTTGAGACGCGCTATCTCTGCGAACACTGAGGCCAAGGGTTGATATTTGGGTCCCCAGTGTTGCAGATAATCCCAATTGTAGGAACCGCTCAGCTCTTCCTCGGAGTGAACAATAGATGATAGCGATCCGCACATCTGTGGCCAGTCTTCAGTCTTGGAAGTTGTGCGAGTTCTGTGTCCTCTGATACTACTGATGCGAGGCGTACTGATAGCCCCCAACTGATCCAAGTCGTCGTCTTCATCCTCGAGAGCTGTTGACGACTCTTCTCGTTCATCTTCGTGGTGATTGACCACACCAAGTCTAGCTAGATATTCGGCAGTGGTGGTCACATCACTGTCTCCATCTTCGCCATAAAAGTTATTGTTCTCATTAATCATTCGGATCTCTTCGTCCACGTCATCCATGTCGGCCTCTACTTCGGCCTCATCTTCTGCAGAGCCGCGACCGCTAGAAGCTGAGTATCCCTCGGCCTGAGCCAAGACGGCAGACGAGGACAGTGTGACGTCATTGTAGCAAGGTGGTGCCGGAATGGCTGACCCGTAGTGCGAGTTGTGATATGGATTGTGATTAGGATCGCCGCCACCAAGTGGTCCGATCTTCCGCAGAAGAGACCCGATATTGTGCGGACCGATATGTCTGACGTGGTCTCCCATCAGGTGTTGGTTCTGTTGGTGTTGATTGAGGCGAATCACGACAATACTGATCGACAGCACAACAGTGACCAGCATTAAGAGTATTATTAGGAAGAGAACCCAAACGGGAACTGACATCGAGTTGCCCGACGCAGGCGTTTGTCCATCATTTCGGACCTCACCCAGCTCTGGGCCCTTTGTACTTTTTAATACGGCTGAATTGTCATTGAAGTCTGTAATCTCGATCTCCAGAGTTGTGGCGTTGGCCGCAGTTATGTTAGAATTGGAAGTGTTAGTCGATGTGGTGATGTTGTTGATGGCGATGGTCGTCGTGGTTGTGTTGGTCGCAGTGTTGCCATTCGTGGCGTTGAGAACAGCACTGCCGGGAGTGTCACCGCTTTTGACTTCTGGCAGTTCAGGTGCCTTGGTGAAATAGCGCGGGTCGTTGACATCAGTGACTTCCAGTTCGAAGGTGTTGGTTGTGTTGAGGGGAGGACTTCCTTGGTCTGTCACTATGACAGTCAAGTTAAATCTGGACTTCTTCTTGCGGTCGAGCGGACCCGTGACCACAATCAGATATATGCCATTGTTCTGAGTGGTCAGACCAAAGCGACCGTCACCTCCGCTTAGGGCCACAGATAAGCCGTTAATGCCGTGACTATTAGGATCAGAGTTTGTGATCGAGTCGGTAGAGTCGGCGTCGTTGACCGAGACCCTGGCCACCAGATCGCCCACTTTTGCATTCTCCCGTATTTCTGGACTCGCATTCTCAGTCAGATACAGCAAACCGATTGTCGGCTGATTATCGTTAACATCAGTCACTTGTATGGAAACAACAGCCGAAGTCTCGAGCGGCTGAGCGCCTGAATCACTGGCGATCACAACAAATTCGTGGACTTCTTTGGATTCGAAGTCAAGTGATTTGGTCACATATATCCAACCGGTCCTCTTCTCAATGCCGAAATGCGCGGATACACCCGATGGACCAGTGGTCTGACTGTGGATCGAGTAAGTGACCAGACCATTGTCTCCCTGGTCATTATCGGTAGCCGACACCCGTAGCAGAGATGTGCCGGTCGTGGCATTCTCGGCGACACTCGCGTAGTAATGGCTTTGATTGAAGACGGGTTCGCAATCGTTGTGATCCAACTGAATGACAGTCAAAGTTGACATTTTGTCGCAAGTCTTGATCTCAATCTCAACTTACAATTTGGATCCTAACGATCATCTCATCTTTGAGGGGAGGCTGTCCTCCGTCCAGTGCTTCAATAACCAGCGTATAATTTGAAATGGTTTCTCTATCCAGAGGTCGGTTGACCTGAAGATCCAGATACAGAACGTCATCCTTTTCTCTGTGGCTCAACAGCCGAAAAGCGTTTCCGATATTTCCAGAAACTATTCTATATTTTTGAGTTCCGAAGAGTTCTGAAAGTGATTTAAAGAATAGGAAAACCGATCGATAATTACTATTTGATTAATAACTAACCCAAATCCAGATCTCTTGCCGGCGGAAGTGTTCGCTTTACATCTCGTGGTTTACTATTTTCTGGAAGTTCCAGATCTATGTCTTTGGTTGGGAATTGTGGCGCATTGTCGTTGATGTCCTCAATAGTCTGAGCAATTTAATCAAGTTTAAATATGACCCCAAACAACATGGTGAAAACTTACAATGGTCACTTTGATGTTGGCACCGGTCAGCGGAATGGCGATGAACTCGTAATAACTTTGTTGTTCGCGATCCAACTGAACGGCAGTCCTCAGTTCACCTGTGGTTTGGTCGATATTCAAGTCGGTCTCAACACTGCCTCCACTGTTGGCCAAGTGGATCGATGTCTTGGATGAGTTGGACTTGTGAGCGGCTCCCGAGGACACCGGGACAATGAGATAAGGCGGTTGAGTGACGAGCGACGAGTTGGACGACTTGATCACTCCGATCAAAGTGCCGATCGGCACGCCTTCCAGGATCGAGAAGTTGAGCTCAATTTGGTCGGACTGTGTGGCCGTATATGCGGCGGCCACTGACTCGTGGAATGACAAACAATCGATGCATTTGTCGCTAATTATATACAAAACGACAGCAATTGTCAAAAAAGTCTTTAAAGACTTGTGGAAACACTTTTTGTATAGTTTTGGCATCATTTCAGTCAAATCACAAACTCATCGCTAGATCTTGGGATCAAATCGTGGGATCAATTCAATTGTCAATCGAAGCACAAAAGCAATTAAACCATTGAAACATTTGAAGTTCCAATTTGGAGCACTTGTGAAACACTGGTCTATCTCTGAGACTGAGTCTCGAAGAAACGGATCAAACAAATAATTGTAATGAACTTTTGGGTCGATATCTGAGTTGAGTTATTGATGGCATCGATGGCGAGATAATTGATGATCCGGACAAAGGCTGAACGAGTTATTGTGATAATTGGACGGCAAGAGAACGGCGTTATATATATCGCAAATCAAGTGCTTTTAGTATCGGATGAAAAAATCGTTTCACTCGACGACAGTTCACTATAAAAATTCGTGTCCGGAAAGCCATTGATTGTCACTTTAAAAAGTTTCTCTTCAAAAGCCATTTTGCAATTTGTGTTATCAGTCATAGGTCTATGCGGGCCGTGATTCCTATGTTGTGCGACCGGATCGACCACTGCAACCATCCTATGGAATGCTAACCATAGGCAGGCCTATTACCAAACAGACTGCTCCGGCACAGGCTATGGCTGAGACAGCGCTCTGCCAATGGCTCACAAAGGAGACCCATTCGAGGCATTGAACCCTATGATTACCTGAACAGGTACTCAACGTTTTGGGGCAGAGGTGGCGGAACCCATCCTCTTAAGTCTGCTCCGACCGAAAGGAGCGGACACAGAACTGAGCCGAAGAAGTGCTCGACCGCCACAATGGACTGTGCGCTGTGAAGAGCTATGGGACGGCCGTTCGGGCCTTTGTCATCGGTCTCCCAGTTTGATAGTGCGCTCCGGAGGAGTCCTGAGAACTGCAGCCCATTGTATGTACGCGACTGTAGCGCAGGTAAAATAGAAATAATGATTTGAAGGGCAAGTCTGTCAATAACAACATATTGCAGGGAATCAGGTATAGAGAGGTAGAGACTGAGGACTGAGGAGCGATCAAATAGCCTCGAGTCTGTCGCCTCCTCTGCCGACTAATGCAGTTGTGATAATAGAGTGGAGCCGTTCCTACCATTAAGACCGGGACCGGAGAGGAAGAGAGGGACTCCTCTCCTCTCAATGGCTCACAGTCTCAGACACAGACACAGCTCTCGAGTTCGCGATTCCTTTAGACAACTTTCGGCGCTTTTATTGTCTCAAATAATTTCCAAATAAAAATCCCATTTTATAACTGCAAATAAAACTTTTACTTAAAGGTCTAATTCGGAACAAAACTAATTTAAATTACACCGACTTTTGAATGCATTGCTTGGAATCGGTTTTTGGAATCAAATCCAAGAATAGGGTTCAATAGTCCAAGAATTGTGCGCCGATTGGGACGGAAGAGGTGTTTCGCACGTCGAGTGTTCGCTAATTAAAGGACATCTGTTTTATGGTCAGTCCGACAAAGGAATGCGACGAATAGTGATAGTGACCGGTGTTGTCCTGTTTTGTGTGCAGGACATCAAAGAATCGCTTTTTGCCAGTCATTAGTGACAGTCGAGGACAGACCAAAAAACAAGTAAAGCGACCCTTAAAAGGCATAAATTGCAATCGCCAGTGACATGTGCCAAGGTCGCCATATTCTGGCCTCTTATCAGCATGGTGATCTCTCGCTCAATGTCTCGCAGACTTTGAATTCTAATCAACCAATTAGTCGCTTTGAAGTCTATGAATATACGACGAAATGCAATAACTTTTTTCTTGCAAATAGTTTTGCTTTAAGTTATCAAAAAAAGGTATTAAAAAGTGGGACCAAAAAAGTGTATTTATCTTAATTAGACAATTAGTTTTTACGATTCTGGCGGCTCTCACCGAGTTCATAGGCAAGGTTCAAATGGTGGCGAAAGTGTTCTAGCAAGTGCCTGGTGCTCAGGCATAGGTATGAGGCGGGTATGAGAACTTGCAAATGATTGACATTTCATTAGAAACCTTTGGATAATTGGTCTCCTAATGGGATCTCTTCTGAGAAACTCGAGCCCAAAGTTTTGCCCACATTTGAGGCCAACCTTTTCAACGCCAGTCGTCACTCGACGGCAGACACAGTCGCCTATAATTAGCGGCAAAACTTGCCGTCAGTTCCCTCTTCGCCAATGAGAGACAACTCTTATCGCGTTTGGACTACACTTTGGCGTCAGTTTTAAAACCCAAACACTGTTTGAGCGCTAAAACACTTCACAACACAAACATTGTTTTGAATGGCATTTCGCGGCTTATCTTAAATCACAAATTGTTTTCAATTAGTTTTTAGTTCAGTTTTTACCACAGATTTGTTGATCAGTTTGACGGACAAACCTGAATACCTAATCATGAGTGATATCACCGCCGATGACCAGCTCAGCGCCGATCAGATCTTGGATCTGATTAATGACCCCGAACTCGACGAACCTTTTGATGACAACGAAGAAGTTGAAAGTCTTCGGCCAAAGTGGTCGAAACGCCAGTCGAGTCAGACCAGTGGTCAGATGACACTGATTGATGATGACCAAGATATCTTTGCACCGGTCGGCCAACAAAGTGAGGATAAACCAGATGACAAACAATACAATGCCAAAGAACTCTTCGGCGATATGAGTGACGATGAGTTTGATGACAAACCCTATTTGACCGAATCGGGCAAACAAATTGCAGACAATCTTAAGAGCAGTTCCCAAAGTGTTTCGCTGTTTGAGAACAAATCCAATTACAAACCGATTGACTTATGGAAACAAAAGCCGAAGAAAACGACGACCACTCGTGAGACCGATGACCACTCGTTTCGTGAGTTCTTCTCCGGTATTCGTCTGAAGAATCCATTGATTTCAAGCGATCAGATGAAGAGTCTAATGAACGGGCGAAGAATGGTCAAAATGTCTTTGATTAGGTCTGCATTGAATAAGACGACTAATGATATCGACGAGGATTGGGTTACCATTGGAGTAGTGATCAAAAAGGTCGGCCCGAAAGTGACCAAAACTGGCAAAAACTATGACATCTGGAAGTTGAGTGACATGAAGACCAATAACATTGTCTCGTTATTCCTGTTCAACGATGTCTATGGCGAACACTGGAAACTACCCGTCAGTTCTGTGATCGGACTTCTCAACCCAAAAGTGACTTTAGAGGACCAGAAGTCAAAGTACAATAAGAACGAGATCTGTTCGCTCCAGATCGATCACCCTGATAAACTGTTGCTGATGGGAACGGCCAAAGATTTCGGCTATTGTAGGGCAACCAAGAAGAACAACGAGGTCTGTGGCGCTCTCATCAATTTGGCCGAAGAAGACTATTGTGTTTATCACGTGAGCACTGCTTACAAAAGGTTTAGCGCAAAGAGAGCAGAAATTCAGACCACTTTCTCTAACGTTGAGCCCAAGACATCGTCCAATCAGTTCTCGTTCTTTTCTTCGAGTTTCGATCCATCGGATGCCAAAGACATTCCCGTCGTTGAGACCAAGACTTATAACAAAACACAACTGAAAGAAGTGAAGAACAAAGAACTCGAAAAACTCTCGAAAGTTATGAAAAACCCGATATCAAAAGCCGCGAGGAATTTGTCGCTTTCGATGGCTGGCGGAGTCAAACGGGACAGTCATGAGACCAAATCATCTGCAGTGACAGCCAAAGAGATATTCAGTTCCATCAAACGGGAGAAGAATAGTTCGGGATTTACTCAGTTGGCGGTCCCGACTCTGGCCAAAGGCTACAAAAGCGGACAAATGATAGATTTGGGCAAAAAGTGTGACTCAAAACTGAGAGCGATTCAAATCCTCAAATCCAGACCAATCCAATCGGAAGATCCGAACGCCGTTAAAAAGACAAACAATAAGAGAGCTTTGGATAAAATCATTTCCAAAATAGACGACGAATTAGAAGCTACTGAAGAGTCAGAAGAGGAACGGAAGGCAAAGAAATTAAAAAGTGATTACATAAGAGAAACTCTGAGCAGAAAGTCAGTCAATCAGACTCAGGCAGAGGTCGCCGGTCTGGAGGCTCAAGAAGTCTACTTTTCTGCGCTCGAGAAGAAGGAGAAGATGTCAGAGAAGTTATCCAAAACTCTGGAACTCGAGTGCGATGTCGTCACTTGTCGTGTCTGCAAATACACCGCACAGTCGATGTCCGAGTTGTGTAAGAAGAATGGTCACCGAGTGGCCAGACATAGGGCTACCAAACGGTTCTTCAGATGCACGAATTGCAAGAACAGGAGCTTTGGCTTCAATGTAATGCTACCGACGAAGCCGTGTTCTAAATGCGGACAAACTTCTTATGAGAAGACATCAATCGTTAATGTAATACATATTTTGCTAACTATTGAAACTAATTATTGTTCTCTCGACAGATCAAAGAAGAGACGACTCTATTGGACAAAAAACTTATGATTAGAGGCGAAGAACAAAAGTTTTTGAATAGTTTGCGATAACTCACTCATCATATCGACGTCTGATTTGCATTCAGACTAATAATTTTATTTAATTACAATTATTTTGTATACACTTTTAATTCTTTTAATTAAATTATTGTCATTAAAAGCAAATAAACTGACATTTGATCTAATATTATAATTTTATAAGTAATCCCCTCTTCAGTGCCCTTCAGTCCAAATATGAAGCGATGTCTGCCACCAGTGGTCACTGTATTCGTAGTCAACAGCGCTTTCACTGCAACTGTTTTGAGTCAAACACAGCGATAAATGTCTGTTTTGAAGACTAACTGAAGATTAATTGACCGCTGATTGCACTGATCAGTGACTCTATTGGCCATCGAGTGAGACATCAATTGTTATTTCGATGATTTTAACCGAAAGGTAAGTCTTCGGCAAAACTATTATCTAAAAGGTTAAGTACATTGAGTAAAGTTATGAAAATCAATGCATTGAATGGCGAACTCTAACCAAAACATTAACCAAACCTTCCTCTTAGTCCGTCAACTGTTCCCGCAGTGATGTCCAATTGGTTCTACGACAAGGCTGAGCTGAAGAGGACGCCCTCTTTGGCTGCCGGAATCAACTTCGAGACCGAACAGCGTTACCGACGGGAGGGCTCGCGATTCATATTGCGTGTCGGGACGGCCATGAAGTTGCGGTACGACACGATGGCCACCGGCGTGGTCTACTTCCACCGCTTCTATATGCACCACTCATTCAAAGAGTTTCCCCGATTTGTCACCGCCTCGTGTTGTCTATTCTTGGCGGGCAAAGTGGAAGAAACCCCAAAGAAGTGCAAAGACATCATCAAAACTGCTCGCACTCTGCTTACTGACCATCAGTTTGAGACCTTCGGAGAGGACCCTAAAGAAGAAGTGCTCACTTTGGAGCGGATTGTGTTGCAAACAATTCGCTTTGACCTTCAGGTCGACCATCCATATGAATATCTGCTGAAGTATGCCAAGAGTCTTAAGGGCGACAAAGATAAGCTCAACAAAATGGTTCAAATGGCCTGGACTTTCATCAACGACAGGTATGAGACAACTGTTGAGCAAACAAATTGCTGACAAACTGTTTGTTTCAGTTTGAGTACAACGATATGTCTTCAGTGGGAACCTGAGGTCATAGCCATAGCGTTGATGTTTTTGGCCGGAAAGCTGTCGAAGTTTGACGTTCAGGACTGGGAGGGAAGGCTTCCCAATCACAAGCACTGGTGGGATATGTTTGTCGAAGACATCAATATAGAACTGCTCGAAGATATCTGCCATCAAGTGCTGGACTTGTATTCGACACCTCTTCCCGAAACACCTCAGGACTCACCGCCGAACAGTCCGGCGCCACCAAACGCATCGGCAATCGGTACTGTCATATCCACCCCAAGCACACCGCAAGCGATGGCACCGATACCCACCACTCCTGTAACGCCAGGAGTGCCGCCACCACCACATCCACCTCCACATCCCAACCCGTCGGCAATGCCTACGTCGGGAAACGCGGTCAACCCACCAGCGCCTCCCATGTATGGCCAGACACAGGCACAGCCGTACAGATATGTACAGCCCGTACAGTCAATGTCAGTGCCACCGCCTCCGCCACCCCCACCGGTTCCGCCGGCGCCACCCTCTTGGGACCCCAGTTATCAGCAATATTACCAGAACTATGCTGGCTATTCAGGTGCTGGAACTCATAGCTTAAGTGGTCCTAAAGTTTTCATTCATTTCTAGCACCGCCACAGACAAGACATCCATTGGCAGCTCAGGTGCCGCCGCCACCCATTCATCCGGCGGCACATCTGGCCGGAGTGATGCCGCCCAGTGGTGGACCGCCTCACGTAACTGCAGGACTGGCGCCAATGCCGCCACTCATACCGACGGCACCGCATCTCAACGTAATTCCTCAACAAAACCCGATTCCCACTCATTTCGGAAGCCAACGGAAACCGAAGTAACAATCAGAGCAGAGATTGTGATTATCTGACGTCAAGACAATTGCGTTTATATGTAATATTTGGTTCTTAAAAATATATAACTTTATTGTAAAATAACTTTTCCTTTCATTCGGTTTTGCTTTTTGTGAATGAATTCGATTATCGATTGTCTGCCGCTATCGAGGAATGCTTTCGATAGTGAGATCACATGAGAGCCAAACACAAGAAGTGGTGTTCACTGTTCACTCGATTAATACATTTTGACAGCCGATTAAAAAACTTTAGTTGAGTTTAAAGTCGACTCCAATTGAAGTGATTTGTCGTAAAAGTCCAGTAAAGTCGAGACAAATGTTGCGAAACGTGTGGAACGCCTACAACCGAGTCCTCCATCAAAGCCCTCTCATCACCCAATCGTTGACAACCGGTAAGTTTGAGCTGAGCTCTGGTCTCGTATACCAAGATGTTTGACATACCCGTTGCTGATCGGGTCATCCGATCAGATAATGGTCTCATATTAAGCCATTTCTCGGTTCACTGCTTCTAATTATTCAATAACAATAACAAAAATAGATTTGTCTTGACTTTCAGTTCTTGACTTTCATCGAGCAATTATCGTGGTGTTTCTCATAATACCCATCTCATCAAATAAATAGGAAATATCTGTTCGCTTTTTACCGATAGAATTGTCTTCAATAATGATAGGATTTTCAAATTCATACTTTTAAGTTTGGAATCTAAGAGTTAATTCTAATTTAATATCCAATTAATCTTTAGCTCAGATCTATGAAGAACTAGCAAGATAATTTTATTTTTTGATAGACACCATAGTTGGCAACGGTTTTAAACCAAACACTTTTTCAAATCCTTAATTATCAATCGATTCAATTATCTGTGTATTTATGCTATTCCAAGGATTTCTTAGTTTTGGCCAAAAGTTCTAAAGTTAGCAATAAATTGGGTCATTAGTTATATTCTGCAGACGTTTCGCCGATAAGATTGTCAAATGAAGAAGTTATCGCAATTGTGTCCATATGTTCGACAAATTGATGAATGTATTCAAGAATTGTCTGCAATTCTTCATAAATGATAAGCAAAGAAGCTAACAAAAGTTCAAAAATTGTTATTTGAATGAGGTGAAATTTTCTACGATTAATAAGTCGAATATGAAC
>JAQGBE010000959.1:0-13463 GCA_034698225.1 Scheloribates latipes | reverse complement strand
TAATCGAGTGATACGACTCGCGAAACATGTGTCCAACGATAATACAGAAGGAGAATAACATTTGAATGACTGCAATACATGTGCTTCGAGTGAGCGATGCACTGACTGACTGGTCGGCGCATTTGTGGAGTGCGAGTGAGTGTCAAAGTGACACAAACACAGCAAATAATCGGATCCGATTTGATTGGCCTCCTATGCGGTCGGCTATGAAAACCAAGAATTAATGCAATTTGAAAGCCATTGGCGAAAGAGCTTCAAAAGTGCTTTGACTGGACCGACACTAGAATCTAATTCTCGATAAAAAGCGAATATAAAATTAATTTTTTGAAAAATATACGATTAAAAAGCTAACGGTTAAGAAATGTTTAATGTGATGCTGGGCCACAATGGGAGCTATTGTTAGACCACTTCATTCAATCAACTAATCTCTCGAACTATTCTCACAAAAGATTGTGTGAAATAAGAAAATTCGAAAATATATTTTATCATTTTTTTTCTAAAGCTCTTCTGAAATGGAAAAATGAAAATCTATTGAAAATAATATTTAAAAAGAGAGAAACGCATGAAATGAAGTGAACTTATATTTGATTAGAGAATATAAACAAAAATGTTTAATGAAAGGTGAAATGGAAAGCAGTCAAAGCGATTGGACTGACAGTGAGCTGAAGGCAAGGTATTTGTTGGTCTCAAACATATTGTGTTATATTTGAGTCTTTGAGAGCGTTATTATTACAAAATATAGATTCCATTAATAGAGAAAATGTGCCGAAACTTGACAGAAGACGCCTTAAGGCATATCTTTGTGTTCGCTTCGTTTGGTTCGTCAAAAAATGGTTTAAAAAGTAAAACCATAGAAATGATTGGAATATATGGTGAGCCCAGAGGTATGAGAGGTTCGCAACATCTATAAAATCTAAAACAGATGCTCAGTGTTGGGACGATCCAGATATTTGAGAGATTAGAAAATTAGGATTACATTTCATGTATTGGAAAATTGCAAATATTTTCGCTTTAATTGAACTTTTTATTAGACATTAAAAAAGGTTTTCTATAAAAAGCGATTAAAAAATAATAGTTTATGATTGAGACCGAGATTACCATTAAATATTGGATTCGTTTCTGGCATTGAAATGAATTAAACTTTAATTAATTTGAGGTAGGTAACATTCTGGTGTCATTACTCGAATGTGTCTGATGCATCACATTTGACACATTCAATTAAAAACGGATCAGATTTCTGTTCTGTCTTGCGGTGGCTTAAATATTATCTAGTTGATTGAGAAGAGTGTGCTTTGACACAACACAACACAAGGGAAGGCAAGACAACCGGCAATTATTTATTATTACAGATTGGCGATCAATACGGCGCTCACAGTGAGAATCAGAAGGTGTCGGAGGGTTTCGGGTTAGGGTTGGGGTGGTTTGGCTCACGACTTCTTGTGCCCAAACAACTACCGAAAGCCATACACTCTTTGCTCTTTGATTTAATTCAAATAAAACTATTCAAATAAATGCAGAAAAGAGTCGAATAATTGTACAGTTGTGATATGGGGCCCAACGGAATCGAAGCAATGCACAATATACCCTGTGCCAATATGTTTAATACCATGGGTACACTACACGATGGAGAGTCGGACGCAATTAACTTTTGATTGCGACCATACTTTTGATGAATACTAAAGCGAGAAAAACGATGAAAAGGAAGAAAAGGCAGTGGAAAGCGAGTCAAACGTATTGCATGTCATAACATATAAGCTGCGGTGCACTGCAATCGTGACCCAACCCAATCACTTGTGAGCAAATAGATTGACTTAATGGAAGAATTATGCATTGAGTGGATTGAAGTAATCATGCGATCACATTATAATATTGCCATTTCCATCGACTCACTGCCAGTGCCTCAACACATACCTCTCCGATACAATTGATAGCAATCGCCGCCAGAAATGGCAAATAAAAGGTTAACATTTCGGGCCATCACTGGCTGGATGTGAGTGGAAGGCATCGCTGGCATCGCCACAGACTCCGACCACAGACTCATCCACTCAATTCTTAACTTAACTCCAAGTTTATAAATAACTTAATTCACAGATTAAGAGAATAATTGAAATTTTTAGTGTTTTTACACAAAAGTCATTCTCTGAGTAAATAAGGCATAAGACGTCGCTTCACACGACGTGAGTGTCTGTGCGGTGCAAAGGAATTTCGCAAAACACTGGAACTAAATTTAGCACTGAATTAAACCAATTGTCGTTTTGCTCGTACCATCTTCGCCAACATCTCTGCCAATGTGGATAAACGCAGTTAATTAGCTCTTCATAATGTGGCCAAAATGTGCCAGAGCTTCGTTACGACCAGAAGATGAGGAAATGCCAAATTATGGCCGACAAACAAATGGATATAAACGCAAATTTGCCTAATTTGGCACTTCTTTGCCTCAAAAGGAGTTCGGATTGAATGACGAAATATTTGTCTTATCAACTTATGCTCAACTTTTTATACATATCTATCTAAGTTTATATTTCAAACCATAATTAATATTTGAGTGGAGCACACAATCTAAAGATAAAAACGTTATTCAAATGTCTTTCTCTTTGGAATTGTTTTCAAATCTGAGAGCGAGACTCGAGTCATGAGCTCTGCGTTGGAGCAGAACTAACTCAAAACAAAACAAATTGTTTTTTGGGGCTGTTTTCCACTAAAAATTCTTGACACTTGGCTGATCTCGCTTCCCATACAGAGGTAATGGTCAAAGAGCAAATTAGCAGTCAATTAGAGGCGAGAAAGAAAATTAATTCTGGGCCTAACTTGGCTCAGCTCATAGTCTGCTGAGGCACGCGTCGAGCACTTTATGGCTTATCACGAATTCTATTCTCTCTTACGTTTTAATTGTTTTTATGTTTCAATAATATTTAAAAAAAAACTCAAAAATCTTAGGAAATTGTTTCAGAAAAGCGTCGATTGATTCGATAGTTCAACAAAACCGGTGCCAATACTATGAATATACTCAGTCATTACGTCGAGAGTGAGTTATTCCGACCGAATGTTTCAATTAATGTTATGTTCAATCGTTGAGCGCTCATATGGTTTCATATTTATCGACTGATGCCAAATAACTTTCATTTTTTAGCAAAACTCGTGATTCTATGGACTTTGAGATGAAAAATACGATCTATAATACAACTTATAAAAACACGGGTTCTATGGAAATGGTTTTTATAGAAACGGGAGAAAAAGGGGTGCATTTCATTTGGTTTGGAATCACAAGTTTATATAACTGAAAGTGTCGGCAAAAAGCGATGCTATCCTTCTGTGTCTCCTTCACTCTCGCTCTCCGATGTCTCACTGCCTTTGCCTCTCCGGTCGCTCTCAAACATCTGTTGTAGGGCCGACTAAATTTGGGAAAATGAATTCAAGGGTTATAAAAAAGGGCAGACAATCTACACAATCATTTTATATATATAGGGATAGGACTGTGTCTGTATCCCTCGTGGGATCATTTCTAAGGAAAGTGCAATGCAGTCAATAGGAAAGCGATTATATAACTCCTTTTTTGCCATAAAGAGTAGCAAAAAGTAATGCACAGCTGTTATAATGGGTAAGGCATTGAAGCCATTGAGCATTCAATGTTCAATATTGAGACTCTGCCCGGGATTGCATTGCAGAGCATCACCACTGGTGCCGGCAAAGGGGGCCAAATGCCAAATATTATATTGTGCTCTGCGCTGCAAAAGTTTCGGATGAATGTATTTTTGGGCAATAGTTCGCGATAAGCCTCGATCTAAAGGGAATACTATTTTTACTAGTTTTTGGATCGAACACTCAAATCCTTGTTATTCTTAAATAACACCAAAGATGAGGACAAAAGCAAAAGAAATCTTAAAATAAATTTCAAATATATTCGACACATATTTGAGAATAAGCGACGATTTTGTCATTCATTTCAATTTCATGTGACATCCGATCGCTTTTGTCTCCCAAAGAGTTGCAAAAGAGTGACTCGTTTTGCGTAACAAACACTTTGTGAGTAATGTAGTGGTAATTGACTTGACTTTGGGACAGAAGCCTAACCGCAGGCAGTGGTGACCGCAAGCCTTGTCTCGTCTCAGCACTCGTCTCGACTACTGTTTCAGTGGATCCGCACTTCTGGAGTGCCAAGAATTCGCTCGATTCGAGTGAAGTCGAGTTAAGTGCGAGTGTTTCAGTGTTTATATGAATAGAGAAGGTTGTGATTCGAGTGATTCGGATCGGTCTGACAGTTCCCACGAACACAAACCCTCTCTCAATAATAATTCAGAAATAAAATATTTAATGAACCGGTTTTAAGTGAAAAACATAATAATCGTTATCCGTTTGGATGTAATTATTATCGAAATTTGTAAATACAAGTCGAGTCCAACCGAACATTTTGGCAGCTTTTTGACAAATGAGCTAGCTAGATTAATTAATTCGGTGGGTTGGAGGCACACAACGCCATGAAATAATTATTGATAGACTCATTCAATGCGATATTATTTTGTTCACTCGTTTTTCGCTCATTTCTGTGCGACTCAAAAGATATTTGTCTGCATTGCTTCAGACGAGAAATCGATGATAGATATGAATAATAAAAATAAAACCCAATATAATCGAAGGCAAAAGAGGGGTATAGAGGGGTAGAGTAAAGCACTGACTATAAAACAGAATAAAATGTTGCATTTTTATAAAGTCACCATGGTTACCACGATAAAATTGGCTAACTTGGGACGAACTTTGCTCGTAAAGAGTAGTGCATAACGGGCTAAAACACTCGAAAAGGCATTTCAGCATTAATTGCATGCGAGAGAGCATAAGAGGCATACATATCGATAAAAATAATCACAAGACATGAGACATAAAATGCTCCGAAAAGAGAAATATATAAAGGCATTAAAGGGTGGACTCTGGCAGACAGTGCCACAGTCGGGCTCACGAGCACAGTATGTGCACACCATGCTCACCATATAGGCTCAACAGGCATCACCTTGCTTCGATTCATCAATTTCTCCAATTTATGTTTTCTTTGTAAACAGTGTTTTCGGTAGAATTGATAGAAAATCAGTGATATCTATGTCTGGATAAACAATAGAAGACCAATGGAAGAGGTGAGGAGTGCCGGTGAGGCCGCGCTCGACACCGACAGAGACATAGACACACAGCCAGTGAGCAACTACTACCTCGAGCATTGATCAGCAATCACATGCTTAGCTAAACAGTTTTCTATTAAGTTTTAATTTGAGACGATATCCGATATAACGACAAAATATGAAATACAATCTAAATTTGTTTGCAACGAAAGTCTCTTTCTTTACATATAATATAAGTGAATGAAAGTCTAAACAATAGAGGCTTACATCGGATCGGAGGCAACGGCAGTCATAACTGATTAATAAGTCGCGTCACATGTGAGGCAACCCTTCTTTGCCTTCTTTGCGTAAGTGATAGCGCGATGTAATGCAAAGTCGAGTCAATCAGAATAAAGGGTAAGCTTTGAACTATGGATGAGCCGAACAAAATCCAATAACCGATAAGTGAGGAGTGAGTGACGAACCGCTTGAGAGTCACTTACTTGAGTGAGTCAAGCGTCACATCGCATGTCCGAACGGGTCGGTCAGCAGCGGCTGTCGTGGTCACCTCTCTTGGCTTACTCTTGGCTAATGCCAGTGTTCAGTGTGTGTGACATAACGGAACCGAAGAGAACAACTGTGGACTCTATGATCAGTTTGCGAGGCACACCATTAGCGGCATTAGTTTGAGACAGACTGAGGCAAATGTGAGGCAACTCTACGCCACTCCACACAACACAACACACTCCGCACACAACACACTCACACTCGACAGTCAGGCAGTGCTCAGCGCTATCCCTATCGCTATCCCTTAGCGTAGCGCCGCCTTTAAGAATGATAGGAGCAATGGAGCAGCGATTGGAATGAAAATGTTATTGATATCTGCTCTGCTCTCGGTCTCACTCTCCCGACTCACTCTCCTAACAAATTACACGAGCATTGTGTGCAACAGAAGGTAAGCTCTTTTCGTGTATTCTTATTTGAAATACATTTCAACTTTCAATGTCTAACAACTCCGGCAAACATACCATACGTTTAACGCAAATGCTTTCCCTTTCTCTTAGCGACTCTCAGCCAACACTCCGACACTCTTCCAGCCATCAAATGATTGATTTCCCACTTTCCCTAAGAAATTAAAGACCTTTATATTTATACGTTTGATGATTGATCTTGGCCAACAAAAATTCCAATTTGCAACTTCAATGCAACAGCAGTTGACTCTTGCAATTGCCAATTAATTTCTTGCTCTGACAACAACAACAATAAGAGCCGAACGACAAGACATAAATTGAATGAAGTGAGCAGTGAGCAAGTGAGCAAGGCACAGACCACATCTATCTTTTCAACGATCCTATTTATTAAATCGCTTTTTGCCCTTTTGTGCCAATACTTGAGATCAGGGTTCGTGAGAAATGCAATCACTCTTTGAGTCGATTTTTGTGTTTTATGTTTTTCATAGATAACTTTTTTGTGCAAAAATACAAGTTTAATATCGGGTCTAATAATATAATATGTATTCAATTAATTAGGCATTGGATGCCTCAAATCAGATGAATAATGATCTATGAAATTCTTTGATATAATTTAGACAACAATTTTCGTGAAATATTTTATTATTTTCAAAATTATTTTCGATTTATTCCTCAAAAAATCGCTTATTTTATGTAAGATCTCGAGTAATGACAGGTCTGTTGCTAATCAAAAGACCTCAACTGATCCGAGTTGTCTGTAATCTTGTGAGGTTGGGTCAGGTCTGGCCGTCTCCCTCACCGATACATATAATTTAGCGATTGATTGCACTCAATGTGTGCGAGGAGTGAGAGATTGCAGACCCGATAAAGTGGACAAAATGTCAATACGTAAGCAACAATTGGGGCGACACTGACCTTCACAGTGAGTGTCCGTCTGGTGTCCGACAACAAGTCTGCCAACAATTCTCCCACTACTGCAACCCTTTTACAGGGCTTTGCATTAATTTGCAATTAATTATGCAATTTAACAAGATTATGGTTAATCTTATAAGTCACGAATCACGACCTTTAAGTGGAATAATAGTGAGAACTCAGTGTGTCTTAATCTGAGTGTGCGTTTGGTCAGTTTATCCAATGTCATGTCCAACAATTGGATTAAACAGTGAGACTATTTTATGCGTCAGTTCTTTGCAATACATTTATTTATTATTAGCGATGACAAGAATAAATAGACCGACATTTTGCAAAATGAATGAGTCTTGCTCGTTTGCTCTTTTTCGACACATTTGCTGCAACCGAACGATTCACTTATTCAGTTTTGCCTCATTTTTCAACACAAACAAAGAGAATATTTGTCGATAAAACAACTCTCAAGAACTACTTAATGACGGCTATTATTTTAGTTGCAATTCTGGTATTTTTTCTTTGTTTCGGGCAATTTTTTAGCAATCATTTCCAAGAACCGCTTCAAAACATTTTTTATTTTATTATTTCCAGAAGTTTTATCTTTAGTTTTCATATCATTTAATCTCGATTTGTACTTAATTATTAAATATAAAGAGATTTGCGAACAGCTGTCCATTCGAAACGATATTTAATACTCTGGGAAAAGCGATCGACAATTAATGTTGAATCGCATTGAAGAGTGATTTGTACAGAGGGTATTTTAATAGCGTGCAGATTCTAAGGTTCAAAATGATGAACTCTCATTGCAAATACATTAGTTCAAGAATGAGAACCTGCAAGGATTTTAAATTTCTACTGTACAGAAATAGAAATAGAAAATAGTGATGGATTCCGATTTGTCTGCTGACTAGAGCGCCAATCTTGCGGCCACCTTGACATTGGTGATTCGGTGCTCTAGCTAATCTAATTGTGGAGATATGCTTTCTACTTCAATGGTGAATGGCTCATGGTAATTGGTGTGGCATGTAGCATGGTGATTTCGGTGTCAATCGCAGCCCTTTGTGTTGGTCTGGCGTTTGATGCAAACACTTTGCAGGCATACAATTGAATAATTAGTGTTTCGGATGTTTCTGTGTTTAGGCCCTAAGGAACCGACGTATAAATGAAAGAGAGATGTGATAACCATTATTATCATTTTGAGTGTCGATTAGAGTGGACTGCGATCCCAACCAAAGCCATGCAATCCATTGGAATCGTTCGCTATTTATGCGAATCATTTATTCGCGAGCTTCGCCCCAATGACAGTGAAAAGCATAAAATATTGGAAATTCGTTGCTTTGACTCCAATCACGAACAAAGAGCAAAAATTTAGTTTTAGTTTTTCGCTTTTATAATAAATACATACTTTTGGGGAGAGAGAGGAGAGTCGGGAGAGAGGAGAGAGAAAGAGAAACGGCCAGAGAAGAGACAATTTATAGATTTTCAGCTATAATAGAGAGAAATTAGTCTATGTGTTGGAAAGCATATAAATACATATAAGGGTATAATTTAGCTCTAATGCAATGCAGAATTCATCATTCGGTCACATCTTGGAATAAAATCAAAAAAGTTCCAACATTTTTGTTTTTTTAAAAAGTTATTTGCGCTCCGATTGCGGTACGTTCTCATCCAAAATAAAAGATTACGGCATAGCATAGTCTGCGTTGTGCTGTGTGTGTGTGTGTAAGGCAAATGGCAAATGGCCTCAAATGACAAAATTACAGACTAGCCGTGAACATTAAAATCGAGTCTTCTTTCTATAATTATAGCTGTGAAGGCTCGCAGAGATGGGAGCAATCGGAGAAATGGCGTGATCCACATCATAATGCTTTCCCTCGAATCGTGGTATCATTTTTCATAAAATAAATGCTCACATTTAAACTAAGGTGTGTTCTGCCTCTTCCCTGCCTCAGACCAGCCATACATATGCCGTACATAACAATAATCTTAATTATCCCGAATCTCACACTTAAACGGCCAGACATTGGCTCCGTTTTACCCAAAACATCCCATTTTTGAAATTTAATCGCATTATTCTTCCAATAATTATTAGAGCCTATCTGTCACTCAATGAATACGGCTTTTGATTCATGAGATGTGAAATTTGCTGATCGTATGACTTGTCTCACAATTAATGTCATAATTAATGTCAAAACATTTAAAGAGAGCAATGATTCACAGATCCGTCGACTACTGCCAGTAGTCGTCTGCAAATTGTCTCCGAAATAGTTGTAAAAACTTTGACAAAATTCTGTGAATGAGTTCGAAGAAGTTCTGTCTTGTCGTCTGATCCAGTGATGGGTTACTTATGAGCTCTGGTGACACATCGGAGCCGATATTGAGAGAGACTGCGAGTGAGTTAGTGAGTGAGAGACACACAAAAAAGCATATCCTATGTAAATGTTTGAGCAGTGAAGGAGTTTATCTCTTCGATCCACGACTTTACTAATTAGTGGCGAACACTAAACACAAGTTAATGTAAAAGCAAAGAAAATAATGGAAATAATAGAGAAATAATTGCTTTGATTCGCGTTTGTCGACAAACTCATTAGCACGCGATTTAAGGGAAAGTCTGTCGACTGTGTGTATCGGTGCACAGGAACGGGAAGCCAACGCATGAATCAGCGCCTATTCAAGCCTTAAAAAGCAATTATTTGCCATTAAATTGTGGTTTTCCTCAAAAGTCCGATTCCGCACAGAATTCTCCGCTGAGTCTCAATATGTGCTGAAATAATGGCAAAACTATTACTTACATAAAAATATCAAACATTTAGAGGACGGCATTGTTTTGTGTTGTGTGTGTGCGAACACATTTAGATTGAATTCGTGATTAAAACGTGTAATACATGTAATCATAAGAAAGTTTCGTTTGAAAGAGTATAAAAATAAGAAAATTTTAACATTCATTCTATGACTAAATTTTTCATTTAATAATTGGATACTTCAACTGAAAACGTTTTGAACCGAAGAAAAACAAAAGAAGAGTTTAATAATTAACCAAATCATAGGTTACGAGTGAACCAAATAAGTAGATGAAAACATTTCTCGGATTGAATGCACTTTGATTTGGAGATAAATCAGAGAAATGCAATTCAATGGTCTCTCTCTCTCTCTCTCTCTCTCTCTCTCTCTCTCTCTCTCTCTCTCTCTCTCTCTCTCTCCCGATTCGTGAATTGCAGTCATTTTATCAGTAAATTAAACCAAAAGCGCATTCGTTATACTTTATGTCAATTATGTGTGTCTTTTCGATAATGTCTCGAATTAATAGTGTATTTCATTAAAACAATTATTTTTTCACATTTCAATCCATTTGTAAAACAATTTATTGTATTTATAGACTTATTTTCACGCATTTCAGGCGTGGCTTCAAAACAATTAATTCGAAAGAAAATTTTCAATTCATTCTGGAATAGGCATAAAATTAGGGCCAATGAAACCAAAGCGAACCGAACGCTCATTATTTGTCCGATTGCTCGCTAATAAACAATTTATTTTTGACGCTTAATTCAATTAAATCGTTTCATTAGCCCTAATATTTTTCTATAGTTTCCAATCGAATGCAAATAAATGCTAATTAAATCAATAATTCTGAATAAACGCGAAACCAAATTCACATTTAGCCACCAATTATTCAGATATGGCGTTCAATTGGCTCAACCGCTGATGCAATCTAGCAATCGAACCAAAGTTTGCCAGTCTTTCCAATTAATTGCATTAAACTTCAAGTCTATATACACTTAAACGTCAGTTCTCTTCCGAATCACTTTGAAATCATTAGATTTCAAATACGTTTAGTTAGAAAACGAATTTCAATAAATTCTGGTTAAAAATGCGTGCGATTGTCGACTAAGGCTTGTCATCACTGATATCGCAGAAGATTTCTCATCGGAACACAAATATTATTATTTTGCAATTTTAATACTTCGACAGAGAATTAATTATTACATTTGAAATGTTTCGCACAAAATATAAAGGGCCTCGAGTTTGGTGATGGTCGTTGTGAACTTGAATGCTGTGCTTCTCTGGTTTACCTAATTTTAAACTAATTTGTGTATATTTCCATCAATTTTATCACTTTTAACTAGATTCTCCCAAAAGAATAATGATTTATTCATTTTAAAAAGGTTGAGAACAAAACTTAAACTTAATGATACATTTAAATGGGTTTAAAAAGTTTATAATATCCGACATCAATGCCGTCATTACAAAAAGCGGCGGACTTTAATTCTTTTATTTTTTATACTTAAAACATATTTAAATCAAAAAATTTTAAATAAAATTTATATAAATTACTTTTATATTTGCTGTCATTGCGAATACCGTGTTCTCGCATTATCCCGCCCCTTTAAATTTAGCGCCCCATACCCGTTTTTCCAACAAAAGTAATCTTTTTCCATGTTTTACCGCCCCATATAAATAGTGGTATTAAGTGGTACTAATAATTGTTTGATCGAATTATTCCCGAATAACAGTTAAATTGGAATTTACATAAAAATTAATTATAATTCAATTAATTTGTTTTATGCAGGTTTACGATTCAGACAGGTTTTGCTACATTGGTCCTATATTACCGCCCACCCATGTTTTAGCACCCACCACCCCAAATTTCCTGACAAAAACCACTTTTTCTTCTCCGCCCTGGGCGGCATAATGCGACAACACGGTAATTTATTTACTTCTTGATTAAATTTTATTTTCGTCAAGTTTTATTGCTAAATCTGAGCAAGACCAAATTGCATTAGGCTGGGGCAGTAGCAAAACATTTATATTGCTAAATTAAATTTGACAAAATTGATTGCGTTATCGTATCTAATGATAGATTACAATAAAAGAAAGTCTTTTCTAATCAAATGCCAATGATTTACAACAAAGAAGAGGCACTCCGTATCACTCCGTATGCACTCCACTGCCAGACGTCCTCTCATTCGATCGAAATTGAAATTCCCCTCAAAAACGAAGCAAAACATTAAATTCTATAGAAATGTCTCCGAATATAATTTGGAGAGAAATTGAGGAAAATTAGAGAATTCCTCCATTGATTCGATCCGTAAGTAGTGTTTGTCTGCCGTTTTATTGGTCGACATATTCCTAATGTCTTTCTATGATTTAAATTAACTTAAATTATATGCTCTGAAAATATCTAAATGTCATTATTTATTGCCCAACAAATTTGTTGTAATCATAACAGAAAAAAGTTATTTTTCAGAAACGGAATTCTTTGATAATTGCATTGCAATGACTTTGAACGGCAAAAATGGCAAAAAAGCCATTTTGAAGGAATATAAGTCTAAGTCCTGAGTCTAATCCTGAATATACATATTTATTGTTGCGATTCTACGCCAGAAATGCATTTCTCGTGTGAATAGTCAAACGAAATAATGAATTATTAAGTGATGTCTTGACTGGAAATGAGGCAAAAAACGTCTGTTAACTGGAATCCAATGCCAACTAATGTATGGTTTATTCGCTCAAAGCGTTTCTCTTCAGACGTTAGCGTTTTCGGTACCGAAGAGACAATTGCTTTGAAGTCAAAGTCATTTAACATTTTATTTATACACTTTTCGCTAGTTTTGACTCACATTCGGAAAATATTATTTTATAAACAATATTCAGAGCCTTTTATTTATGTTTTGATCGGCAAACGAATCGCACGAATGCAATGATCCAAACAACGCAAACATTTCTCTCATATCATTCGAGGTAATCATTTAAAGACACCGCCACTCGATATCCTCCTCTGAAGTCTGAACTTGTATTTCACAATTTAATGCCCTGAGTCTTGAATTTCTTCTATAATTTATTTTTTGTATATTTTTATTACTTTTACAAAACGGCAAATAGTTTTGTAAAATAATCACAAATTCATTTCTATTAATCCGTTTCTCGTTAACTAATATACGAGAAATGTGTTGGACTTTCGCATCGCATTAGACTATCAGTGTAATTGAGTCGAAGAAATGTTGGCATCGATGCCATCACCTGATCATTGGTCACATAAATCAGATTCCTTATGGCGATAAGAAGTTGATCTTGATTGATTTTGCTGCCCAATTATATTACTCGACTCAATTGTAGCACATCTTTGGCGTCCGATCGCCTCTTCGCTGATTCACTGCATTTGACGAATCGTTTGTGGAATCGTTTGGCGAATCAAAAAACCAAAATCTAATTGAGATATCGATTAATCTTAGAATTTACCCAAAATCGCCAAAAATTATTGATTAAATTATAGGTTTGAAAACATTTATTAAACTTTTCCTTAAATTAATTGAATGCTGAGTAAGAAGAAACGATTTGATCTAAAGTTTGCGTTTTCTTCGAATAATTTTCAATAAAAGGTTAATAAAAAAATAATTATTTTATGATAAATGCATTCCTCGCGTCACTTGAGCAAGATTACATATTAAATCGCGACATAATAGACAAAATGCGTTTTCAATCGCAATTACCAAGCATATCAAGC
>JAQGBE010000958.1:0-13463 GCA_034698225.1 Scheloribates latipes | reverse complement strand
AGGGGTCCATTTTGCTCTCAACACCACAAATTGAGTCTTATATATTGTTTATTGATTGTGCGTCTATTTTTGGATTAATTTTTTGTTTTGTTTTTATTTTATTTTATTGAAATTCAAAGAAAATTTAATACATTATTTACAAGTACAATTAATATTTATAGCCATAAGGAAGAGTCTGATGACGATGGTTCCGCAAAACGATTCGTTTATTATACACGACCCGATAGATTTTATCGAATTCATTAGTGAAGACATTCTGTTGAGGATCACTGCGGAACTGCAGCTGTCTCACCTTCAGCTTTATTCTCTCAAGTTCCGGATCGTGCTGTTTGCGTCGATAATGTTTAGCCATCCCTGACATGTTTTGATAGGTCACCACTCTAATAGCTGATGAAGTCAGGTTCAGTCCTTTGACTTTCACCTGCTGAATGACTTCATCGTTGGGCTTTTTCACTACATAACCGTAGTTTTTGGGCCCTCCTGAAGCGAATGAAATTATTTTCGCCCCAGGTCCGTGGTCTTTGGCGATTTCATCTGTCATGTCACCCAAGAAGTCAGCAATTGGTGGTCTATACCACCCCGCATTATCGCGATGTCGAAAGATTATCGAATCAGTGTCACAATACATCACTCGACCCTGTTGTGACTGTTCGATCTTATCCATCTCTTCATAGAGTTTGAGTCGGCCATAGGCGGTTACCATTGCCGCAATAGCAATATTTCGCTTCGTCTTTGTGTCGTATTTATCGTCAATGAATTTATGATTGACAATAAAAGTTGTTGGCGCGCCCTCATCGTCTTCAATCACTACAATACCTTTGATTTTCTGTTTCGCATCGCGTATAATATTATTGAAATTGTTGTCATCTCCTTGACATATTGAGACCTGCGAGAGGTTTGGCTTCTGCGCGAACTTACCCCAGAGGGCATTTAACATTAGTTTTCCGATACCTCTCATTCCGGAATTCTCATCGAAATCATCAACGGATAGATTTGTACCTTCGCGTTCATTGCATTCATTGACGAAGTCTTGGAATGCAATTGGGTCGTTCCTAATGGCCGGATCTAATTTAGAAGTCTTGATTTTGATCTCGAGCCATTTGGCGATGTATTTCGAGAAGAGTGTCTTGGTTTTCTCTTCATAGTGGAGCACTTGATATATTTCTTCGATAATATACCCTTTGCGCACTGCCTCTTTCAGCTCTTCACTGAAATATGTGCCGACAAATGAGCGCTGTTCGTTAGTGTGATGACTTTGAAGCAGAATTTCTCCCTACAGTGGTCACACACTTTGTCTTTGGGTTCTTTGCATCGCCTGCATTTCACTGGTGTTTTCTCATAATTGTAGGTGTGCTGACACCTATTGGTTTGGTCGACAACACAAGCCGGGCAATTGGGGAAAAAGAGCTTATCATTTATTCGCACTGGCAATACCGGAATATAGAGGTCATCGGGGGCTCGAAGTTTGCATTTAATGAAACCAAAATATCGATCTATTGATAAGTCTGGAAATGAATTAATAAGAATAGGGATCCCAACCCCGTAGTCGCATTTGGACATCACAAAAGGGTAAAGACTTGTGAAGTCGAGATAACAGGCGTACTCGGAATATTGTCGCGTTTGTGGATCCATTTCAAAGTCCTTGTGGAGATCAAAAGACTCGACTCTACCACCGAAAAACGCATCCCTCAAGTCGATATTACCGTATTTCTTGATATTGTCGTAGTAGGGCTTCATTTCCAGAAAGACTTCGTTGAGCAGAAAGTTGTCGTTTATTTCGAGGTCGTATTCATGTTCCCAAATACAAACCAATCTGTAATTGTATTTGCGGAACCACTCTTTGCGTTTATTCCATGCGCTGTACACTTGATTGAGGTTTCGCTTGTTAAGGATTGGCCTTATTTCATCGCGATTATTCTGTTGACAGTGAGGGCAGCCGTGCCAAAAGCACCCTAAGAATTCGAAAACTGTCTTCATTTCGACAATGAGTCCGTCAACGAAATAAGGACCCACTTTCTGTTCGCGATGTAATTTGTAGTTTGGATAGAGCTTTTGCTGATAATCTAACCAGATATTACCTTTTGTGGATTTATGGCGCTCTTCAATATAACTTCCTGAGGAAGGAGTTACACTCATTACCCCTTCTTCAAGGAAATCTGTGAGGAAGTGTTCCCTGGCAATGCTGGCAATAGTGAAACATCTAGTTACTGGGTCTAAACCAGTGATATTTTTGAAAATATGCCTGAATTCCATCACTGATTGAGTTAATATTTTAACATCAATTTGGCAATATTTAATGAACTCTTCTTGAAAGTCCCACTCTCGATCTGTTGGCCATTTAGAATGCCATTTGGCACAGTCTTCAGCTGTTTTGGGATCCATATTGTCGATGTCAAAGTATTTCAGTTCTGGGATCTGACCTTGATATTGCCAATTGTCAGGTACATTGAACTTATGAGGAAAAAAGCCCTTGCAAATTGCCCCAAGACTGAAGGTCTTTGTTAGCGATGACAAACGCATTAGGAAAAGGCAAAGAGTATCGACAAAACTGACATTATTAACATTTATTTTTAAAATTTTTTGACCATTCATTATTACGCGCGGCTTGTCCTCGAATGTGCGTTTCAAAAGATCTCGCAAAATAAAATGGCCGTCATATCCTTTCAAATTATGAGCGTACACTTGTACTTGGGCCTTAACATTTGCGGCGTGTTTGGCGAGATCTAAATACAAATAATCCCCAAATTCTCTGACACAATCTTCGCCGTCGAATCGCAAATAGCCTTGCTTGCAAAAGCAGCACACGCCAGGCACTAGACACAAATCACAATTACTGCAAATTGTGTGACATGTGCGCGATTTGGCAGAAAAGTCGTAACACTTATCGCAGGCTATTTCCGCAATCAGAAGATTGGGATGGTGAACGTACTGGCTGCTGCCCTTGATTAAAGCCGATTCGATGTCAAAACAGACAATGATTTTGTTGGCAGAGTCCTCTTCAGTTAGTTGGTCTTTGTTCGACGGCTTGATCATGCAATAGTGAGGTGTGGTCTGATAGCGTTCACTACATTTGAAGCACTTATATTCAAAGCATTTGTGAACTTTCTTCTTCAACTGAGGGTAAGAAATACCACAATCAGCACAAGTAAAAAGATTTTTGCAACTTCTCGAAGAGTTTTCGGACTTATGGAATTCATAACATTCGACGTTGGCAAATAGGCGGTCACATTGTTTACAAGATACGGGTATGCCGCCCTCGCATTTACCTATTTTGCCGCAATAATGGCAAGCGCCTTGACATCTATGTGTGACGTGATCGTGAGCTCGTCTGCAGTTATTACAATAAAACTTCTTTTTCTGATACCCGACGAGACTTTTAATGAAATTGAAGTGATCACCACTGTTCTCTAAGTGAATGGTTCTATTGGTGTCGTCGCGCCGATCGCCTTCGTAGTCAGACCTTGATTTATTATCTGATGAATATATCACTAAACTGTAGCCAAGAGAATTGAGATACATATTCATTGCATCGAAATCTTGATTGCCATTGGAGCCGAAGCGGGTATTGATGTCGAAGTCATTCTTATGATTGCAATGCTTGCGCTCATTGACATCATTATAACAGAGATCCATATCAGGACATTTGTTACAGCCGACCCTTCGCAAATCATTGCAATTATCGCGCTCGACCCACCATTTGTGATAGTCGTCGTGGATCCATTTGTTGGCTTTTTGCACTAACTCTTCGGCACTTCGCAATTGATAATCTATTTTATCGGCATAAATGCGACCTGTCATTTGGCGCCAAGTTCTTGACGAATTATAGTTTTTATTGACATCGAGACTATTGTCATGAAAATACAGGCCTACAGCGATAGCTCTGTAACCGCAAGCCATGTCTTTGTTCTTAATATAGACAACACTATTGAGATTGTCTTCGGCCTTCTGTTTTGGAGCTGTGTTGGGATTCATCGTGCGTCGTCTATACACACCACCACTGCCGCTCGCGTACGTATAAATATCGAGATTGAATGTCTTGAATGTGAAATCTTGATTTGATTGACTAATTTTAAATAATACGCGCCATAGCTCTGACTCGTCGGCATTGCCAATTGGTCTCTGACCCATATGGAACTGGTCATTCCCTTCACTATTCTTAACGGTGATCCAATAGATGGCGTCATCGCCGTGAGGGTTCTTGAGTCTGACCTCATTGAGAATGTTTGCGTACATATCTTCAATTTCGTTCTCAAAATTTTTTAAATTAAGCGCTTTGTTGAAATTAATCGTCAGATTAACTTGCATTTTGAAGCCGGTGGTGCGCATCTTTCTATTGGTTGCGGTCTGAAGAAATTTAACACTAGGCTTGAAGCGCTTATCACCAGCACCGCCCTGCTCTAGCTCTTCGAAGAACTCATCTTGAGGATCAGGCATTGGAGCAACTGAAGCACTATTCACCGATTCACTGATATGGCCATCAGAGGGCTGCACTTCAACACTAACACTTGAGCCTTGAGTATCATAGGCTTGACTGCCGTATGATGGCGACACTTCATCATTTACGCCAGTCAGTCCCTCTTCTTCACTTGGACTGACAGACGGCAACACATCAACACTGACACCTGACCCAGACATTTCCTCATCCGGATATTCATTTCCGGGAGATGGCGACACTTCACTGTCAGACCATTGACCTCTAGGGTCAGGCATAGGCTCAGAATAATTAGCGCGCGCGTAATTAAATTTGCTTACTTTTGGTGGCGGTGAATCCGATTGGTCGTTGTTGTCGAAGAAGCGGTTGAGGAGAAGTCTTTTGGCCATTTTGATGAAAAACACGAATTACAACTCAATTTCAGTCTTATGCACAGAGAGAAAGAGTAAACTCAAGTGTTATTTGAATGGACGAATTGACCTCTTATATAAATGAGCACTTATTAGAAAAACACTTCAATTTCAGATGATGCAAGCGATGCGTTCACTTTAGCAACTGAAAAGAGAGTGAGAACCGGTCTGAGAGAGCGAGCGCTTTTATAGCCACCGCTTGCTCTAATCGTAGTGACGTGCGCAAAACAGGTTTCATTTTAAGCCGTCGTTTTTCCAGTGAATTGCTCTCTCACATGAGTGTGACTCACACTCACATGACAGTGACGTCACACTCATATGACTTGTGTTCTCAAACAATTCCAAGATTTTTCTGAAAATTGAAATATTACCATGATAATAATTAAATACACACCATTTTCACCTTGTTCAATTTTCACCATGATATTTTCAAAATTATCATGATGAATTTTCATTAAAAAAATTCTTCATGACAATATATATAAATAACGTCAACGTGACGTTATTGATGAACAAGGTGAAAGTATCATGCTGATATCACTTTACTCAACAAGCATCGCCATTTGCAGGAGGACATCAACGTGACGTCATTTATGGTCGACGTCATTGATGAGCATGGTGTACGAACCATTCAAAGAATACTGTTCTCTGATTGGCGGGCGCATATTCGCGAAGCGTTTCTATTGGTCGGCGCTAATATCACTGCTCGCGAGAGTAACTCGTAGAGAGCACTCGCACTGTTGTGCGTAAAACCGGTTCGCACAACAGTGCGTGGTCTACGTCATCAAAGTGGGAGGGGCTTAGGGCAAATGGAGCGCTCTGATTCGCGGGCGCAAGTCCGGCCATATCTACTCACCTGAACTAGCCATTTCAGTCCCTTCTGATCCCCGTAAGGCCGACATCTACTCTCTTGGCTCTGCTCTGGTGTTTATGTTGGTCGGAAAGGCCGACACAATCAGCTGCAGACAAGACATAGTGTCCACGCAATGCGAGTCCTCTGAGATTAAGAGAATTGCCACCAAATGGCAGATATCAGTGGCGATCATCGAATTGGTGGCACTGATGGTCGGACCCGATGTCTCGTTGAGGCCATTCATCAATGGAGTTGTGAACAGCAAATGGCTGTCCAGTGATAAAGAGCGTGGTCATGGCTGTACAGTGAGCTGATTGAATAATCTCGATGAATTGATAGAATAAATTGAGTAGAATCAAGTTGGCAATGAGGTTTAGAGCTGAACATTTGTGAAATAGAACTGATGACGTCCACGTTTAACATTTAAATCCTCCATCTAAATGAACCATGTTATTTGTCTTATTAACATGGTGATGTCAATATAACACAGTGATATCATTTTTTATTAATCATTGTCATCTCCGGTAGAACTTAAAAAATATTTCTGGTTAGGAGTCTGGCAGTGATGGCCACCCATTCCGAGATGGAGAGCAATTGGCCCCAAACTCCACCTCTCGATGAGCACAATTGGCAGAAATACATCACTGGATGGAATGAAATTGGCCCTCAATTGAAAGCTGCTATACCGAAGGATCAACCACTGCCTCAATCGGAACTGGAATTCATGGCAAATCTTGGATATCGGTTCGACACCCGTTTGGGAGTCGGTTCGTATGGCACTGTTTGGCAGTGTTTTGCCACAGATCAGAGCGGTTCGAACAGAGAGATGGCTTGCAAGGTAGTCAACCTGAATAGTTATCGCCTACAATGTGTGGATTTGTTTAGATCTGTGGATCTCATGCTCAATGAATCCTCCCCCCTAGAGCCACAAAAATCCTTAACATTGTTTCCTATGGGCAAGGCAAAATTTACCCCCCCCTAGCGGTCAAGTCATTCGGCATGCCTGGTCAAGGCCTGAAGTATTTGCACGACCAGAATGTGGTACACCTGGACATCAAACCGGGAAATATTTTGTATACGATTCACCCGAACGGTAAGCACTGCTACAAATTGGCGGACTTCGGGTTCGCCATACGCTATCCGAAAGGTAAGGCCCCGTCAATCCGTGGAGGACAGGGCACTGAGAAATTCCGTGCGCCTGAATTGCAGACAAGGAACTCATCTGATCCTCGGAAGGCAGACATTGGTGTATATGTTGGTCGGCAGACACAACACAATCGGCTGCAGAGAAGAGATTTGGTCCGTCGGCAGAAGGGATGTGCCATCGCTTGCGTCCAAGTGGTCGATATCAGTGCCGGTCGTAGTATTGGCCGCAAAGATGGTTAGACTTGAGTACAAATCCAGACCTGATATCAATTGGGTTTTGAATCATTCCTGGATTATAGGAATGATTCAAGAAGAACCTAGTGATCTGGACACCGATGAAGCTAATGATGATAGTGATCATGGAAGCACATGTAAGTGTTTTAGATGTATTATCTTGTGATCAAAAGAATGAACTCTATTTTTGTGTTAAGTTAAATTTTTAAATTCTCACCTTCTACCAAGATCATACAACCAAGAATGTATTAGTCCAATTTGATTAATCAAGGCACCGCTGATTTTTCTCCACCTTTAGCCTAATTTTGCTAAATTTAGCCGAGTTAAGCTATAATTTGAACAAACTATGGTTATCCGGTAAAATATGCAACTATAAATCACTATTTTACTTGTTGGCTCTTCAAAATTCTTATGCAATATGCAGATAAAGAATATGCAATTAAGTCCCATAGGTTAGCATAGGTCCCAAAATCAAGACCAACCTTTTGCAATGCAATTAGTGAATTATGAAATTAGAGGCAATGCAATTAGAAGGGTAACTCTGTAATATAGAACACTGATTATACTATGATAGTGTAAGTTGTTAAGGTGATTTTGATTACTTTTTCCAAGTTGTTTAGAGAAAAGCCTTTATATCGGTTGCCATGACCAAATAGATAAAAACGATTAGTTAATTGTGATTTGTCTATTTAGTTGAAAATTCCAATGGAAATTGAAAAAGATGATGATGATGATGATCAACAAAGTTCCATCAAGTTGAATGAATATGAGCTCAATGTTATTGGTAATATTGGCGCTGGCACGTTTGGACTTGTGAAGAAGGTGCAAGATAAGACGACAAAATGGTGCTACGCGTTAAAAATCATCATGATTGACAAAGGTAACAATCAAAACCTCGATTCCCAGTTTATTCATGATGTCAACTAGATACAGATAAAAAGGCCAAAGCGTTAAATGAAATAAGAATACTACAAAATGTGCAAGGTGAACGTACAGTGCGTATGATCAGCGCTTCAACTGAAAATATTGTTGAAAATGCCTTGGTCGATTACATGTATATTCTCATGGAATTACACCAAGCTAGTCTGTCCGACAAACTCAAAGATAAGCCAGGTGCTTTTGGCCGACACCCATCTGACCCTTTGTCAGCACGAGAGGTGGCGATCTCTCTTCATATGCTGATAGAAGTGGCGAAATGCCTTCAATACCTGCACTCACTCTTCACTCCAGTCATACACCGAGACCTAAAACCCGGGAATATCCTGTGCGCCGATGGTCGGCCATACTTGAAGCTGTGCGACTTCGGACTGGCGAAGACACACAAATTCTCCCGACACACTCAGTTGGTCGGCACTGACAGATATATGGCACCCGAAGTCCGGTTCGGCCAACAATACAACCTTAAGGCCGATGTCTACAGTCTGGCCGTCATTGGTCTCGAGTTGTTCGGCAGAGAGCCTAATGATAGGAACCATGCTCTCAATGATATGTAATATTCAAGCTACCGTATAACGTCGGTTTGCGGGGCTCGGCCCGGTTAAACGATTTGGCCATTTTGAACTAGCTCGTCATAAAAGGGCCCGCTCAAGCGTTTTAGCCGGGCCGGGCTCCCTTATATGAATTGCGCAACTAAAGGCCTGCTTAACTGAAACCGCCGCCATTTTCGACTAAATCCAGTTAAATTAAGCTTAATTACCTCCGATTTAAGCCATTCTTTCGATTTTAGACCTATTTCGGCGTTAATTTAGTTAGATTAACGTTAATTAAGCTTAATTGTTGCTAAATCCAGTTTAAATAACGATTTAATCCGGTTTAAATTACCGAAAACGGCCGCCGCGCTTCGACAAACAATGAAAAATTTTAAGAGATCAGCGCCACCGCATGACTTTGAACTATAGGTTTTTTGGGGGCCCTATTAAGTGAAATAAGCGGGCCCTCACGTGACCAAATCACTTAAGCGGGCCCGAGCCCCGCAAACCGACTTGATACGGTAATTTCACCGAGATTATAACTGTTGCTTCCAATTTCAGACCAATTGCAATCAATTCCTATATTGGTGAAGATTATCAAGCACAAATGGAAACCGTGTTCACTATTCTGTTATCTTGTTTGGAAATTGATCAAGATGATTATCATAATAGGCCAAGTTGCCAGGAAGTGCTCGATCACCTCAATCAGATTGAAATTAAACAACTGAATGGAACGAGCTTGGATAATTCTATTTGTGATGAATTTTTCAAAAATATTAAAAATATGATTTAATATCCGGGTTATTGTTTATTAGCTTCACTTTAGATAATTGAAGATTTCGTAAATCTTCAAAGAAGCTTTTGTATTGAACTTTGCACTTTCTTATAATTTGTTCTAATCCTGAATGAACATACGTTTACCCTTATTTCAAGTTATGTAGAAATGTTAACGCATCTTGAACCATGGCAACTGATTGTTCAACATTCCTCGACAATGAACTTGGAAACAGTTATCAATATCACCGAAACAACTGAGTAATGCTCATAAAACTCGTTGAGATTCGTGAAATCACTTGAATCTAAATTTTTTTATTCGTATCCAACAATGACCTCAATTCTTGACGAATACCCAATATTCCGAAATGTGCAAGATGAATTCAAAAGAGGTATTAAGGCATTTCACGTCTTCAAACCGCCAGTCAATGCAGTGACCGGAGCGATGATAATCACAGCCGACGACAGTGTGTACGCAATTGGGTATAACAAATGTGGTATACTTGGTCTTGGCTATAATCAAACAGATTATCTAGCTGATTTGACATTGGTTGAAGAGCTGTCTGGACAGTCAGTTATCAAGTTCATCCGGAGCGATCTGGCCATATGCTGTTTCGCACTGACAAAACAGTTCCGGGTGTTTGTGTGGGGCGTTAATACTTCCAAATTGAGTGAAGTTATGCCCGAAGAAGACGGGTTTGTTTACCTCAGGCCCAAACCAATCGAGTTCTTCGATGACAAGCAAATTATCGAGGTCAGTGCCGTGGCCAGCCGTTACCTCGCACTGTCAACCACAGGCCAAGTCTTCCTGTTCAACGATGACCACTGGATCAGAGGGAAACATCCAGAGCCTGAATTACTGCATTTGAGTAGCAAGGTGATTTCAACCAGCATTTCACTGCAGTTCGCAATCGGGATAAGCCAAGACAGTACTGTACTTCACCTTGCTCATTCAATTATAAGCTCGTCTTTCCCCGAGTCGAGAGAGATTTACAAGATTCAAACAGTTGCAGCCAAGAAGCTTGTCACCACAGCTATCAGCCTGTTTGTACTGAATGAGCAAGGTGAAATTTACCAAAGCGAATTAGATATTGAAGAAATTCGGATGTACAAGGTGGATTCGACTTTGAAATTCATCGATATCTGGGTAGACGATAGTCAACTTCTCTGCCAAACAGACGAATCGGTTCATGTCTATCAATACCAGAAGGGATTGATTTCCACCAAAAATATCAATCTCTTTGAGTTCTATTTGCATGAGTATCGGTCGACACACGACACCATTCACATTAATAATCGAGGTTATCTCGTCACTTACAACCAGAAGCTATTGCGAATGAGAAGTGATAAATTGTATTGGAACCAGGGCAAGTTAAGAGACCAGTTCAAGATAATAGCGAAAATTGGTGAAGGTAATTTCAGCAGAGTTCATAAGGTAGAAAAATTAAATGAGCCTGGTAAAGAACTGGCTGTAAAGATGATCAACATCGACATGACATATCCAGGTAAATCTTATTGATAAAAGGTTCTAGACGGGCAACTTTATTTTATTCAATTATCATGGATAAATTTCACCAGACGATAAATACGAAGTGTTCCGGGAGATTCGTCACCTAGAACAAATGGACGAGTTCTTTGTGAGCAAGATAGTGACGGCCTGGCTGGAGACGAGTTCGAGCCTCGACTTTGTCTACATTCTGATGGAGTATTGTGACCTCACCCTCGAGGACGTCATTCACACTAAACCTCATGTTTTCGGCCGTCTTGTAGGCCAACCACTCCAAGAACTCGAAACAAAAGTTTCCATAGAGTTGTTTAAACAGTTGATCCGATGTGTCGATTATATGCATTCCCATAGCAAAAAATTCATTGAAAAAATGGACATGCTACGTTAGTATAGAATCTAGTTCATTACATTTTTATCTAATCAATTTTCGACAGCTTTTCGTAAACCAACTCCAACCCAATACCGACCACTTCTTCACCGAGACATAAAACCGGCTAACATATTGGTCGGCGACCACTACTCTGATGGCCAGTGTTTCGTCAAATTGTGTGACTTCGGTCTCACAACTGACCTGAAGGACGAACTAATTGCCGGAGTGGGCGCTGACCAGTATATGGCTCCCGAAGTGATTGCCGGCAATGAATACGACCTGAGGGCTGATATATACAGTCTCGGAGTGATCGCACAACAATTATTCGATCTTAATGGAGCAGGGTAATATTTTCCTATTGATATCAAAATATAAAAACATCCTGAAATTTTTTTAGCAGGTTGCATACAATGAGCACTAGCATGCTCAATCTATCGAATACAGTATCAAGAATGCTCGCTGAAAATCCGGAAAATCGGCCAAGTTGCAAAGAAATTTCAGATTCTCTCGACACATTTGATGTCAACATGGTGAACCTTGATATGGAAACTGAACTTAGTTTAATGGATCAGACAGGAAATGGGTTATTCACCAAAATTATCAAGTTAAATTTAATGAAGGAGAAAACTGAAGAGAAACCTGAACTCAGACCAAATGTAAACCCATTGCGCAATATTCCAGATCATTCATTTCCTATACCCGATGACTTGGATCCAATGCCTGTCCTTAGGGAGGCATACCAGGGTGTACTCAGGCATCAAGGCATTGAAGATGTGATTGGCAACATGACCAAGTTCATCACACAGGACACGTTTCGCAATTACATAATTGATAGCTTGAGCAAATTGCTCGATAACCTCGCAAATTTTCTAACTGACAGAAATACAATCGATGAACGAAGGTTTCAAATTATTCTGGATGAAAATGACTGGATCAGAGTGCTGGTCAAGATGATCTGGGTGAGGTTGGACTGGGACGCCCTCCTATTGGAAAAACATCAGAAGGGCGTTACCATTCCCTCGGATATTGAGCTCTACTTTCTATCTTATGATGTGAAAGAAATTTCCGAGAATTTACAGCAAATTCACCCGAATTATCAAACTATTGAGTCTTCCCAAGATATATTCGATGCCGTCATATACCCAGTGCATCAGTCGAAAGCATATTCAATTGTTCTTCGTTACATGACCATGCTCATATTTCTCAAGAATCGCGACAAATTCGAATATTATTGCGAAATTTATGGCGAAGGTTACCAAGACAATTTGCTCAAGATTCTCTCAAACAAACCAGAAAATCGACAAATAAGCATGTCTAATTCTGGATTGATCTTGGCTCTTCAGTTAGCCATGCAAAGACCAATTCATGTATCATGGTCAGCAGACATGAACATGGTGAAATACAGCATCAATGGCAAGTCGCGTGATCCAGCTGGTAGACTCGTTGAGAAAGAACCGGTGATAATATTTTTCCAGCATGGTCAGATATTATCACTGAAGCAATTGACAGACAAAATACAACCGTCGAAGACTGTTCCAGATGAGGAAGTTTTAGCAATTTTCGGTGACCTGTCAGTCAAGTGTGAGGTTTGGGTGGAGTCATTCTGGCCGATGTTCGGCAATATGTTCCAGCAATTGTCCGGCCGAACTACCGGCTTATATGAAATCAAAGATATTGATCTTGATTAATTTCAGTAAACGAATAAAATTTTATAGAATGCGATTGGTGAGTTTTAAGGACAAAATTTTCCGCTATGCATGTTATTGGAAAGAAGGGCTTATCTAACCGGTGGTCATACCCTCTGTTCGTTTTCTGATTCCTATCTATTCGAATTAAATGCTATAATGCGAGGTGAACCTCAAAAAGCACCATAAAGACACAGGGTCCAGGCCAACACAGACGAGTCCATCATCGCAGAGCTGACGGCCGAGTCCACTAAGTGGCGCAAGAACTATGAAGACGCGGCCAAAGACCTAGCCAACCTCAACAGCGCCCATGCCGTCATTCAGGCCAGTCTTGTCGAAGCCCAGCGTGAAGTCATTACGCTGAAGAACCAGATGGCGGCCCTGAATCAGGTGCCACATGTGTCCGGAAACGAGGTATTCTCCGAAATTGCCACTAATGTTTATAGTTGATCAGTTATATCGAACTTATACAACATTTATTCAGATTTGTTCATAGATTTCAATTGATTAAAATCCTTCTCGAAGTCAAATGCATTTCTGGCCATTTCGGCAAAAGTGGTATTCAATCGATAGATATTTGTTT
>JAQGBE010000957.1:0-13467 GCA_034698225.1 Scheloribates latipes | reverse complement strand
AGTGCGGCTTCACGTGGTGCGGACAGTCGGAAAGGTCTTTGATTGATTGGAGTTGATCCCGGTTTGATCCTGATCTCGTGTTGAAATCCAGGAATTCGCCCGAAGTCAGTCTTGTCCTGGGCGAAGACCACTGGAAAACGATTGACAAGGTCAGTGACCAGTGTTGCAGATGGCGTTAGTTCTTCTTGAGCTGTGAGAGCCAAGATGACATTTGCCTGATTGTCCGCTGCTTCAGCTTCGAGTTGTCTGAGTTGTTGATTGTCGACTTGGAAGCAGTTGTCGGGATCGATGCCATCATCGATGAATTGCACGTTGAGTCGAGCTTGTTTGGCTAATCGGATACCGATCAGCATATCGGGTCCGAGATTGTTGATCACGTGGATCGGGACAGTGAATGTCTGGCCAACCAGTTTGACATTGGCCATGATGAGTCCAAGAGTTCGGGTCATTGAACTCGCTTGTTTGAACCGGATTGTGCGGGAAGTGTCCCATTGCAGTCCAATGCGTGTCGCACATGTGGGAGAGATGGCCGTGAAAGATGATCCAGTCGAGCATAGCGCGCACATGTTGTTTGTTGACCTCGATGTCGAGCCATACAAAACCAGAGGACTGGATTTGGTTGTTCTGTGCGAGCAGTTGATTGCCTGCAATCTGGCCTGCATTTGCATTGACCTGAATGCCAGGATTAGGGCCGTTTGCATTTGCGTTCGCGTTTATGGTGCCGGCATCTCTTTGAGGGTCAGTTGGCAATTGAGCTCTAGGGCAGTGCCTTTTCCAGTGAAGTGCCGTCTGTCCAAAGTGTTTGCACACAGGACAAGGAGTGGTTGGCGGCACACTAAAGTCTATTTTATGGCCTTGTTTTCGAAAGTTCTTCTTGGAATTGCTTGCATTCGAGGTTTGCGCGCGTTCATCCAGGTGATGAACTGTGTGTCCGAAGGACTTGTTCTGACCAGAGTGCTTGCGGTCATCTTTCGGCTGTTTGCGACCGACATTTTTGTCTAGTCGCATTGCGATGCGTAGCCAGTCATCGGTTGTTCTGACATCGGCTGTGGCAAGTTGCGCGCGCCAGAGATCAAATGGGATTGAGCGTGTTAGCAAGCCAATTTGATTGTCTTCTGACATCTTGGCCAGGTTCATGAGACGCTTCTTCTCATTGAAGAAGTTCTGAACCGTTTCGTTTGGCTGTAGCTGGCGATCGAGAGCATCATCGAGGTGAGTTTGGGCAGTGCGCTGAAAGCGAGAGATGATGCGGGCGCGTGCGAGTGACCAGTCTTCGCAGTCGGGACTGGGAAGCAGCTCTTCAGTGAGCCATCGCCATGCATCGTCTTTCATGTGCTTGATGAGTGAGTCAATGCGCTGCTCGTCTGTGTAGGCGCGCGTGACGCGTTCAAAAGCGCGGAGCCAGTTCTCAATGTGCATGAGAGGATCGGCACCAGAAAATGGTTCGCAAAGCTTGCCTGAGTTTCGTTGATTTGTTCCGTTTGGATTGGTCGCAATGTCATCGTCGGAGATGTAGCCGACGTGACGGACATTCGGAGTTGGGGCTGGAGTTTGAGCGCTTGGCTGAGGTCTGACTCGTGATGAGCGGGCATTGTGTGTGACGTGTGGGAGGCGTTGAGCTCGACCACCGCCGTAACGGCCGCTGCGAAGAGACATTGACATGTTGAGCGTGAGCTTGAGTCGGTTGACTTTGGTCGCGAAGAGTGAGTGGACGTGAATTGGAGGAAGTGAGTCGTGGCGATGAGAGCTTCAGATCCTGCCGTCGCTGCGACAATTGAGGCCTTCGTCGTGTGATGAGACCTCAGGTGAGTGTGCAAGATGTCCTTTGATTGGGTCGATTGACCGATTGTTCAAAATGAATGGACACAAGACAATTGAATTCAAACTTTTATTTAAAAAGCCCTGAGACTATGGTCAGAGCACAGAGTGGGCAAAAGGGGTCTCCAGTGAGTGTTGACTGAAAGGTGACAAGAAGTGTCGAGAGAGAGGAGACAAAGACCGCGCACTGCCTTTTATAGGTCAGTGGTCAGTGAGGAACAGGAAAGAGTTGAGGGAGGAGACGAAGGGAGAGCCAATAAGGGCTCAAAGTTATCATGTTATTCAACATACTGTTGGGTAAATCCCGTATTTCTCGTTGGCTAATTAGATGACTCTAAATATGCCAATTATTTTCCTATCTAATGCACTAATTGCTTGACAATTGTTGACTTGTGTTCCGTACTTTGCGTATCCGTATTGAGTAAGTTGTGACAAAAACGGATGAAATCGAGAATTGTATCGAAAGTTTGCAAAAAAGTTTGTTCCGTATAATTACAGAATACTAGTGATCCGGATAAGTGTTGGCGAGTGGCTTACCATCACTACACCAATGACTTCCTCACAGACTGTCCGAGCAATGAATGTCAAACACTCGACGACTAAAGCGAATTGTTTGCATCGATCGGGTGTTTAACCTTTAAATTGCATTTTCCTTTAACACCTCATTCTATCCGTTGGCTAATGAGTTCAATGACTTAGATGAGAGTCAGTACTTGCGATGGCCATTGAAAAATCATAGCCTAACAGACGATTCATAGCCGAAATCTCGTCCTTAAACCGTCGTTTTTATTGCCCCGAACAGAGCGTTCATTCAAAAAATGTTTGCCTCCAAACAAAACAAGTCCTCCGATGGCCATAAATAATTATATTATTCACATTTGCCTTAAACATCAAACTGAAGAATATATATAAAAAGGAATATAAGAAACACTTTTCTCTGGCGATTAAATTAAATAATATTAAATTTTTTATTTTACCTGAATATTCAAGTAGAAAATGAATTTCTCTTCTCTTCCCCTGAAAAAAGTGTAGTTTTATTTTTAGCCACAAAATGCAGTTTAATTTCCATAGACATTAATTCAGGCGAACAATGAATTTATTATCTTTAATAGAGATAAGGCTATCATTTCTTGTGCTCTGCCATTGTCTGTCTGTTCCAATAGATTCTTCGGCACAACAAATGAATAGCACTTTTCATTGCACCAACAATTCGAGTGTAGAATTCATGCAGAAAAAAGGATTAGCCATTGAATAGGCAAAGAGAAGCGATGTATCGAATGATAAGATGTTTGTATCGGTTAGACATATACCTGGCATTCAGTTTGCATATTATCCTTCAATTACCGTGAAATTCCGTGTATAACCCGCATTGCGGTCATTATTCTCAGCTATATAACCCTGAATACTATAGTAAATCAATCAAATAAATTAATTAAATGATCTTTCTTATGTATAATAAGAGTTTAATAGACGGAATTTCACTGTAATAATTGAGCATGACACTGAATTGATAATAGTCTGGACATTAAAGGGCATTTCTTAGTTTAACACATTCGCTAATCTATTTTGCGTCGTCCGAAATAACACTATTTACTTGTTTATACCTGTTTATATAAGCTAATAAATAAAAGTTTATTTTTATACCTGCAAAATCGGAATTTTCTAATTAATAGTAATAGTAATAGCATTTCATCAATGCATGCGATCCATGAATAAATAGTGCCGGAGTGTTGTTATGTGCCGTTCATATGGCCGACCGCCCGAGGGATATGCAAAACAAGTGATACACTATAATAGATAAGAATCGTTGCATTTCTTGTGCGCTCACAAACGGCTGTTCCACTGCTCCGGACCTCTAACGCCAATAATAATAATAAAGACGAAGAATCTGTGTATAAATTGACCCAATTTTTTGTGTGCCCACTAAAAGCATAACAATTTTTGCGGTATTACTTAAAATATTTAATGGCTTTTCCAAAGATTTTTAAAACGCGTTTATTCGTATTTAGCGGACGGACTGTCGGTATTGCCTGCAGACCACTACTCGGCACTACTCGGCACTGCCGTCTTATCCGTCACCGATCAGGTGCTCACCTCTCAGGTCAATATCAGCCGTCGCTGTGATGCCAATGACTGACTGAAAATTATTTTCTAGTTTTCTGTAGAAGTTTTTGAATAATTTTCAATGCCGTTTGAGTGAAAGACTAGACAATTTTGGTTGATATTATCAAGCTGACAATTTGCACAATTTGAATTACAAATTAGCTAGGTTGACTTATGTTTTTTTAAATAGAATCTTTTTGTTTACCGTCAAAACTAATATAGAAATATATTGGTTGCAAAACAAATATCAAAATCTGTGTTTATCTAGTAATTAAATATTAGCTCAGTTTAAACGAGAATATAATTATCGAGATCATCCCGAAGCAGAAGATCCGGGGAGAGTCTTGTGCTGCGGCGACACATGTGATGCCACAAAACCGTTATTTTCTGTGCAAATAACAAAATTCTTGGTCAGAAATAACAGTAAAATTGATGTCAGGTTCAGGTCGTGTATCGGTTGCGCCAAAACGTATCGGACGTATTCAAGAGACGAAAAACTGGATGTTTTCGCTCAAATAGTTTTGTGCGCTCATTAGCGCCGATCACATGAGCTCTGAACCTAACCAATCAACTAATTATAACCTTTCTCATTCACATAGTGACCAGGCATAGGCATAGGCTTTCGTTTAGTGTCCCAATCGCCAGCTATTGATTGCTATAAATACGCATTTATTATCGGCTTTTGAATTATTTATTTTAATTACTTCATTAATTACTCATTAAAAGTGAACACAAAATATATTCTGTTTTTGGCGTAACTCTTAAAAGCCTTTTATCTCACTATTCGACTGATAAGACTCGAGAAAAGAGTATCAAAACTCAACCTAAAAAAAATTTGTGTATATTTTTAGACCACAGATCTGGCGCTCAATAACTAAACTGTTTATGTCATAACATGTCAACCGATAGACACATCACTACTACTACCCTGTAATTGCTAATTGTGTGCCTGGCTTATCAAAACGGCCGATCACCTAGCTAATTGGCCGTTCGCCATATCAAATTGGTTCGAATAGAAAACTGTGCCAGGCCAATTAGCAATTTTGCTGATAAGTTCAAGGTTATAGAAATATATAGATAATTATCATATAAATAATAATAGAAGCGATCGAATTATGAAATTAACAATTGATTGTAAAAATGAGCGAACAATACAACTAGAGTGAGCAAGATTAATTGCACCCGATTATTTATTTACCCCTTTCAATGCTTGGGCGTTGTTCTCGATTGAACCGGCAGACAAGCAATATGATTATCAAGTTCAATTTATTCTATTATTATGCAGTCTGTCTGTTGCCTTGAAATTGTGTATAGAATTTGTAAATAGAATCAAAAAAGTTATTCACTGATAATTCGATAATTATCAGTGTGTTCTAGGCAACAATGTTGTTTAGCATATTGTTTTTCTCACGATTACCAATGCAATAGTTAATACAACAAAAACAAGGAGTTATTATACAATTGTGTGACCACAGACTCTCCGTTCATAAGCCGATCCTATTTTTTCTGCTCGATTATAACCCTTTAGTTGTATAATAAGAGTCTTTAGTTTTCCATAACTTAATTCTGAATTCAAAACTAAATATAATAATCGATGTATAATATTGGCGACCAATCAATGGCTACTTTCGAACGACTTCTTATATAATAAGTGACTTTTATACCTAAGAATTCTCATGTTTTTATGTAAAAATTGGCACAAAAGTTCAGTAATAATTGTGTCTTGCTCATCTGCTAATTAATCAATCGATAGAATCTGGTTTGATCACCAATACATACGGCATATGCGTGTGTGATGAATGCAATTATATGAGCATGGCTATTTGTTATGCAAAATGTGACTATTTATTATATAATGGAAGGCAATAGTAACAAAAAATAATGATAATTCTTTATCAGTCGATTGCCTGGCAATCAATTAATTATAAGGTGACTCTAATTTATACTTGCTTGCTGCCTTATGTAGGTAGCATCATCAGTTATCCAGGTCCGCTCATGCAGGCGATGGTCACGAGCGGTGCACGACTTGTAATGTTATGTTTAGTATATAAATAAAATTTAAAAAAAAGTTTTTGATTTCCATATTGTGATCGTTAACTGTAGGGTTGGCACACATTTCAGATTAAAAAAATTTTCTGACAATATTTTTTTCAATGGAAAGCTTATTATATTAAGCAAGAAATATCATCAGAATTAGCTTGGGCACTCACAATTCTTAAGTAGTTACAATCAGGCAAATTTTAAGTTTTATCTCGATTAAATAATGATTCATATGTTAGCCAACCCTAATTGCAAGCGATGTGTTCGGTAAGTGGTCACCAGATTATGTCTGCCCGAACTCAGGCCTGATTCAGGCGAACAGTTATATCACACGTTTCGCCAATTATCTTGGTCATTGCATATAATCGAATTGGTTATTAATTAGAATTGTACTATACCTTTAAATTATTGGAGATTATGCTATTTATTCCATTATAATCTAGTTTATTGTTGAAATTGCTTATTGACTTCCGTATTTGATCGATGAGCATGGTCAATTACTCCCATTCGCCTTTTGATTAATTATTCCGATCGATATTGCAATTATCAAGATAAAAAATAAATGAGTTGCAAGATGATCCTGGTAATTAAATTCTCTTCATTAGTGTTAATTGATGACCTTGCAACTATCTCGATGAGATATTAGACAAGTTTCTTAATTATTCAAGTTATTCTTGATAATTAGCCGCAAAATGAAATAAAGCCGATTATCTTGCAAAACAAAACAAATCTCTACAATCATTACAATCAAAAGTTTCGATCATTAAAATAGAAAAATTGATTTCAATATTTTGAAAGCAATTATAAAAAATAAAAGTCAAATAACAATAATTATTAATTTTATACTTTGATAAATAATACTCATTATTGTCCAGCATAATCAAAAATAATTTTATTGATTAAGATAACCATGATGTTAGCAAAAATAATTAGATTCATTGCTCAAATAATAACCGGAAACAAATAAATAAAATTGTGTTTGGCTAATAATGTTCGATGTCATATGGCTTACTGTCATCATAGCTCCAGCTAAAGATTGTTTCCCTATAGAATCCGTTATTGTTGGCCACCCTATCGTCGAGCGATGGCAACGTTCTGTAACTGTCTTCGGCGGATGTGCTTCTGTGCGACAGTTTATCTCTTCGGTGACGGCGTCGCTCATTGCCATAAAACGACGGCTCGTCCGACGACAGGAACTGTTTTCTGGCGTATTGTCGCCGATTGTCCGATAGGTGCGGATCAGATGAGTCCCAACTTCGGTGGTAGGAATGGCCAGAATGGTGACTGTAATGCCAATTATCGTTATGACTGTCGCGGTGTCCGAATGGTCTGTCTCTCTGTGAGTGATCCACAAACTTATCGCTCGAATAGTCAATCGGATTGTAATTATCTTTGTAGTAGTAATCGAAGTCATTCGGGCGCCGATGGAAATACGGTTCTGACCGGTAGTGGCGGTCGAGTTCGGGCAGTGGAGGAATGTCTGGTATGTTCGGGATGTCGGGTATCGCCACTACAGGCGACGGTTTGCGTGAATGCCTGTCATAAAGCGAATGAAAACGAAATCGAAATGACAGACGAAATAATTGTCATTGCATTTTGGCTCTTGATTGACATGGATTAGTCCAAATCAACTACTTGGCCACAGTTCGTGTGCTAGCTCAATCAACTAGGAAGTATTTAGAGCTAATATTAAGCTCAAATCGCACTCTAAACCTGGTCTATATTGGTGTGATTGTACAGTGCGACTATACAGTGCAATGTAATTTGTCATGCTCAATATGATAAACTAAGCAATATGAATTTAATGTGCATGCTAACTGACTATTAGAAGAGAGACTTTCATATATCTCTTAGTGACCCCGATTCAAGTGCCCGATCAGCTCACGAACAGCCGAAGACCTATTTGGTTGTGACACTCGATTGCCATCAAAACGCTATAAACAACTGATTAAAAAATAATTGATTACAACAATCGAAACGATATTTTTTAAAACAAATAGCAAACTCTTTCTCTACTCTACTCTCAATTACTTTCCCGATAGAGCCAAATGTGAATAAACAAGGCAAACAAACATTATATCAATCATTATTAGGCATAAGTGGTGGCCAAAGGGCTCCGAAGAGTGAACTCAATGATTGACACCAATTATGAGAAACGCTTTTAGTACTGAAAAACAGAGTTATATTGTATTGTATTTGGCGGTGAACTCCAAGACTGTGGACCAAACCCACCACTTCTGACAATTAACTGGTTCTTTCTATACTGATCTAGTGATAGATGACAATGGTCATCTATCAATTCTGGTATAATCTAGATATAAGTTCATTCCACTCCAGATTTGCCACTCGATTATGCAATAGTTTGGTAGATAATAATTCTGTGTTCTGCTGAAGACTATAATAGATGTTTGTTCCAAGTGCTAGATTGTCAGTGAAAGCGTGTGTCATCAGACCATTAGCCAGGAGCACTTGTCATGTTTTTCTAGCCAAGCACAAATCGAAATCAGTTTATTTTCGGCACCAGATTTTATGTGTGGGCTTTGAGTATTGAGTTCCGTTCCGTAACTATAACTCAGAAGACATTTGTGTCACAGATTTGATTCACTCGTCTCTCGCCAAACGGATTGCAGTACTTTGCAGACAATCGGTTTTGTGCGGCGCTATTCGGGCACTTGAATGACAAAACTGGCCTTAATTATCATCACACAAGCCATGCGCTGAATGAACAAGAATAAGAAAAATATTCAAATTTTCATTTTCTATTTGAAAACCTTTTGACTATTGATTCAAAAAAATTTCATCTCTATTGTGGTTAAGAGAAAAAAAATTAATTAACAAGAATAGAGTATAAAAACAAGGAAGGTGATTTGATTTTTGCATTGGTAATTGCATCCTGTTGCTAATGATTCAACTAGATTAGATTTTTGAATATTAATTTAAAATTTTAATCAACCAAACATTTCTTATGATCAATGATCAGCGCAAAAAAGATCATTCAATTGTTTCCAAGAAAAGAATGAAATTATATTATTTGCATGATAAAAAATCAATTAATGAACTAGGCAAACGGATTAAATGAAAGTTGAACGTTCTCAATCAACAGGCTAATCAAGCTAAACAAGATTGAATTATGTTAAAAATAGAATGCCTTCGCTGACAATCTTGGCATTCGTTTTCATGACATCAGTGCAACTGATCGTTACATATCTGTAAGCAATCGATTCGAATGTATATTAAAAGAGTAATCGATTTAATCGTGAAATTTGATCAAAAATTTAATCGTCAATCGGTTTCGAAGAAAATTATCGATTGATTGCACACATAATAAGTGCCACACATTTTCTCTCCGAACCGTTTGGGCAATGATTGCACTTACTTTTGACGGCTGGCAAAAGGGAAACGACCGCTAATGCCTCCAATGGCCCGGCTATGGCTGTCACTGAGCCTCCCGGTGCTCAACAAGCGATCGATTGGGGTCAGCGCTGGCGGCAGTCCATCCGTTCCTACGCTCATTCGCTTCTTAGTCTTCGCCGACTTATAGAACCAGTGATTGCTGGCCGCCGAGTGTGAGCCGACACCTGACGGATGGACACTCGCGTACCGATAGCTCTGATGGCGGTCGTAGTGGTCGTCGCTGAGACTCAGGTCGTCCGGAGTGACCGCAGCGGACGTCGATATCGCAATCAGTAGCACAATATAGCTCTGTTTGAGCATGGTGATGGTCATCCAGGCCATCGTTTAGCTTGATATTTATGGCTTATCTACACTATTCAGACCATAGCACTGAATAAAAGCGGAAACTTTGAGAACAAAAAAAATACTTTTATTAAATATTTTGATTGAATTCGTTGAAAAACTTGAAAACAAAATTGAATTTTCATTCAAATCAGTTGGAAAACACTTTTTAATTCAACAAAGAAATAATTATTATGTCTAGAAAATGTGATTAATAGTGTCTTGGTCTATTAATAGTTGGGGATATTTAATTAAAACACATACCAGACTTATGTCATTTGTAGCGGAATTTCAAATATAAGACACCATTAGATTGAAAAATACGTGGACTGAAGTCGTAATTAAATTTTTGCCGTTTAATTGCAAGAATAGTTGGAATTGTGGTCAAACGGATTTCACAAAACCGACTGACTCTTTGGCAATACTCGTGCAGAAAACACACTGTTCTGTGGTTTGAGGAAAAGAATGTGATAAACATTTCGGCCAAAAGATTTGTATAATTAAGATACGAAAAGGCGTTTCCATTATTCGCTGCTATCGTTTTGTTAATTTTCATTATCATCGCTGACTGTCTGAAGAACAACAACACAAACACTGGACTTAATTGAAAAGCGAGAGCCCACTTATCATTGTGATCGTGGCACTAAACTGTAGTTCCTTGTTCCAGACCCCTCCTCCCCACACAAAACTGGGTAAACCGTGTTTTGCATGATATTTCATAACATAATATCCAAGCGATTTGTGTTGAGTCTAAACAGCTTAAGAATAATGTATTGCATATTCCATATCATTATTTAGTCTTTCATTTTTCGAAATTTTGAATTGAATCCACAAAAATCGTGAATAACTCGATTGATTGTAATCGAGCACAAAATAAAAAGAACAGACAAACATACGAATCTTATTATCGATAGATTAGAAGCAAGAATACAATCGTATTAACACAGAAATCGGGCGACAATTAATTGAATTAACCGGAAGGTTGACAAAGAAATAAACAAGATTTCAAATTTCTAGGTAATCGTCAAATTGAGTTTCAACAACCAATTCAATGATGAAATACAGTCTGAAAATAGCGAAATACCAGGAATTGTTTGGTTAATTAACCTTTAATTAACCTTCTGATCGCTATCAGTGTCTTTTAATCCGGTTGATTACAAAATTTAACAAGATAAGTTCTATGAATTACCGAGAAAATTAAAGCTAAGCGTTGCCTAACTTCAAGAGTGATATCAGTTTCATCTCTAATGATAATATACTTGTGTTGAGTAAACAAAGACCTCGATTATGATTAGGCATATTGTAATACCTGGACTATTGTGAGTAAACTAACAAAAAAGCGAAACGTTTTTAAACTAGAAAACTCATTATTCATTATTCGAATAGCCATTCAACAAAAAGTGATCTTGCACAACTGATTAGTTCGGCGTATCAATGAATTTCGTCATCAATTGTTAGCTAACTAGGCATTCATATTTTAAGCTAGATTGTTTCTTGATGAAAAATGTATAACATTCAAAGCCTTTTGCATAATTATAGTGATTGAATTGAAGCCCCGATTTGCATAATCAAGGTAAAAGTGTATCGGCCGCCAAGTGATTGACCAAATATCCCATTATTCCAAGTTTATAGCAGTTAAATGTGTGATGACATGCAACGAATTCACCCAATTCTCTATAGTAGAGACCAATAAACAATGTAAACTCGAAAATATAAATAGAAAAGACATTGTAATAAAATTAATGAAGAGAATGGGTTTTGCGATCAATGTTTCACTAAATTAGTCGCAGAGGAGAAACAATTTAATGTAATTTTATTACTTGAATTTCATTAACTCTTTTATTCATTTCGGTTGCGAAACAACAAACAAAATGTAATTTTTTTACGTTTGGGCCGAAACTAAATAAAACCATTAATTCATTGAACAAACAATTTATTTATTAAAAGTCATTTAGAATTTTTTCTGTATTTATAAATTACTTCTGAAAATACCCTTTTGGTAGTTGGAAGTCAAGTAGCGATTCATTTGGGTTCTCAAAGGGAAAACTCGCGTTTGAAAGTTGACCCAAAACTGGATGCAATCGCTTCGACTAAATGCCCGCCGTTTATGAAGTTCTAGAGTGTTTACCGTATTCTCCTCGACATAAGTCTCCGGGTTATGGAGAAAATAATTCGTTATTATAACTAAAAATTATTGGTATTTTAGGACACAATAGCATATTCTCTATGGGCTAAACATGTTGTTCTATCTTTGAGGGGATGTTTTACTACCAAGAATACTGAGATAGGGGGCTATGACTTGTAAGTTGAGTGCACGGGCTATGGCCGCGAGAATAGGGTTCAATGTTATTCGTGTCTGAAAGCGAACAAATGAATTGGTCTGTAAATCAAAATTCAATGTCTGTTTTGCCGAAAGAGATACTCCGAGTGACCGAAAGCCGTTGCAAACAATTATGAGACCCTATATGTAGACAACGAAGCCTTTGGTCTCAACACTAGGTACTAATTGCCCGACAATTAAGATGCCATCGAAATAATTGGTTCACTCGTATCGCTATTAAGCAAAGGATTCTTAGGAAACGGCTATTAAAATAGTTTTGCACTCAAATTGCGTGAGAATTGAATCGTAAACTTCTAGTAAACAGTATTTCCACCAAAAAAAGTCTTATTTATGATTCGATTTTTGCAAATAATTGCTTCAATTAATTATATCCACGCTATTGGACAACAATTTTTTAACTAAATGGACTAAATATTTTGCCAAATTTATCTAGACAGATGTCTTAATAAATTTATAAATCATAATTATCAGACACTAGCCCTGCCCGTTAGGGAGAGCCCGTCATTAGTTTCCCGTTTCCATTAGCCCGTCAAGTTTGAAAATGTCATGCCCGTTAAAGAGAGCGCGTCACTATTGGCTGAAAGTTTGAAAATCCTAATTCAATCGTAATTGTCAGCAATAGTCTATTTTCAAAGTCAAACATTTGAAAATCAACAATAGATTACTCTAACTATAGTGGTTAGAGATTTTCAAACTTTCACAATACCATTATTGCGGACAGACGGACAAACAAACAAACAAACAGACACTAAATAAATTTCATTTAATTATCAGACATTATTACAGTATATGAGTGGAGTAATCCAAGCGATTGAATGATTTGATTAAATGCAACATTCTTATAGATTTTTTTTGAATGAATTTTTGAACAAGATACACTTATTCTCATATAATTGGCATCTTCCTGGTCAATTATACTTATTTAATTTGCAATTATACTCTCAATTTGGTATTACAAGAAAGGAATAGATGAATAAGTCTAGGGTTATCTCTATTTGAGATATCGTTACTCCTGAGAAGAAACGAATAATAAACTGATTTAAACAGGGATTCAGAAGAAGAGACAAACGCTGAGCCATGGATCAGATGAGACACCGATTGGTGGCCTCATCTATGATCGGGTCAATTGGTATTCCCATTAGAGGTGAACCCACGAGAAAGAGTCAATGGAATCGGAATTCCTATTCAATTAAAGATAATTTTCCAATGAGAATAAGAGAACGATCGGAAGTGACGATACGTTTTCCAATTATTTGATTATTAAATAGTGTTTTGGATCTAATATTTTGAAACATTAAGAACTGATTGCGATTGTAATTGCAATTATCGTATGGTTTTCATTATCTTTTAGTGTGTACTTGTCAATAGCCAAGAGCAGTTGAATTGGTGACAACAAGAAAATTCTTAATTCAATTAATACACGAGATTTC
>JAQGBE010000956.1:0-13472 GCA_034698225.1 Scheloribates latipes | reverse complement strand
CACCAAGACCGGTCTGTCCAAGGACCAGTTGGTCGACACCATCCGGGTATGTCTTCGGCCCTTCTATTGACCACCTGTATCCTGATTAGCGGTTCTAAACTTCAGGAATACGACGCTCTGATCGTTAGGTCAGCGACCACTGTGACCGAGGAAGTGATAGCCGCGGGCAGCAACCTGAAGCTCATCGGAAGGGCTGGAGTGGGCGTCGACAACATTAACCTGAAGGCAGCCACGAAGCATGGCGTGATTGTGATCAAGTAACATATCAAGTTACCAATCAACTACCATCACACCAATTAACATACTCACTTGCTCACTTAGCGCACCTGGTGGCAACACTATCAGTGCTGCTGAGCTCACCTGCACAATGATCTTGGCCACTTCCCGCCACTTGGTACAGGCCAGTTCGTCACTGAAGAGTGGTGTTTGGGACAGAAAGAGCTTTATGGGCAACGAACTCGTCGGCAAAACTCTGGCCATTATAGGGTTGGGCAGAATCGGTCGCGAAGTGGCCCATAGAATGCAGTCGTTCGGTATGACTACCATTGGCTTCGATCCGTTGGTTCCGCCGGAAGTGAGCAAAACCTTCGGCGTCGAGAGCTTGCCATTGGAGCAGATCTGGCCAAAGGCCGACTACATCACTGTCCACACTCCGCTCATTCCACAGACTAAGAGTCAGTTCCACAAGTTTTACATACCTTTTCATTGATTGATTGGTCTTCTGAATCGATCAGATCTTCTGAACGACACCACTCTCGCCCAGTGCAAGAAAGGAGTCCGTCTGATCAACTGTGCCAGAGGTGGTATCATCGACGAAGACGCTCTCCTCAGAGCGCTTCAGTCGGGTCACGTCGGTGGCGCCGGTCTGGACGTGTTCGAAGAGGAACCGCCCAAACGAACCCAACTGTTGGCCCACCCGAAGGTGATCTGCACGCCTCACATGGGAGCAAGCACAAAAGAGGCCCAGCAGAATGTGGCCATCGAGATCGCACTCCAGTTCTTGGACATTGTGGACGGAAAGCCAGTTCCTGGTGTTGTAAGTATCGGCTCCAAACAAGACAGTCTAATGACCAGTTGCTTGCTTTGCAGGTTAACGCCCCGCTTCTCTCTGAAATGCTCAAACCCGAGAACAAGTCGTCGACCAGTTTGGCCGAAGGATTGGGCAAATTGGCGTTCGGACTGTCGCCGAACACAACGCAATTCAAAGTCTTGGTTAGCGGCCAATCGTTGGCTAAGACCTCCAAACTGCTCGACACTTCTGTTTTGGTCGGATTAATCAAAGCCAAGAAACGAAATGAAGCGGTTAACCTGATATCGGCGCCCGACCAGGCCGTCCAACTGGGTCTGTCCACCCAGGTATCAGTTGTCGACGGAGTGCCCGAGGAGTCCGTCACTGTCATCTACGGCGACGGCTCTCTGGTGGGCGTCAGAAGCGGCGAAAGTGCCTTTTTGAGCTCGATCAACAAGCACAAGTTCAGTCCGGCCGTCGAACTGAGCGGCAACCTTGCTCTATTCTCCAGTTCTTCTCCAATTGACACTGTTCTCGGTTAGCTCAGTCGAGATTGATTTAACGTTTCACTGATTTAATTCCAATTTCAGGCACTCTTGTCAAACAAGGAGTGAGTGTGCGATCGGTGTCCACTTCGGGCAACTACTATGCGGTGCACACATCGGAGCCAATCCAGCAGAAGCCCAATGGCCTGACCACCGACCAATGGGTTTACGCCAAATTTGAATGAGCTTAATACTAATTGGTTTGCATTTATTTGTCATTTGTCAAGAGCTTACCAAACATTGTGTTCCAATAGATTGAACTGAACTGAATTGGGTGACAAATAAAATTTGTGTCCGATCTTAATTGACATTCATTATTGTGACCGTTTGTTATCCGTTCCAAACATTAACAATATTTTTCAATTATTCATGATATTTGTCAATTAATATCGACTTATCCTGATAATGTTTAGTGTTTTTAATGTCAAAATTAATCAACTCTAGAATTGATTCAAAACTAATGTTTCATTTATTCAAGTTGTGTTTGAATCAGTATTCTATAGAAGAGAGGCGTATCGCATGACACCCATACCGATGCACAGGTTAGCTGTAGTTTTACGTATTCACAGCTAATCATTCACAGCTAATCGGATTATCTATGATATCCGATATATCCGATTCTTGTGACAAAACAGGCAAAACTATTGCTCTTGTATTTTCTCAGATATTCACAATAACAAAATTTTTCATTCGATTTATAAAATATACACCTAAGATGATGATAATTGATAGGACATTCATTGATATGGATCTCGTAGTTCTCGTAAATCCAATTTCACTGCACAAATCTCCATTGAATAACATTGGACAAGACTTTTTTGGGGTACTCAACTTTGAGCTGGCACAGTTCTCAAGATATGTAAATGTATGGCTTGAGAAACAATGAGAAACAAATTCTTTATTTTATGGAAGAATCAAACAATAAATCAAACGAATAAATGACAATTGAAATATAAAATCAATTCAATCCCACTCTCAGGCGTTGAACCACTGCTGCTGTGGTTGAGGTGTGTATTGGTGTTGAGATGGGGTTTGTGGCGGATATTGGTATTCATCTGCAGATGAAGGTTGAGGTTCTAGAGTTGGGTTCCACACAAATGGTTGTGCTTCTGATGGATAGGAATTATATTCTTGACTTTGTTGGATGGGTTGCATCACTGGTGAGGTCTGTTCGACCGATGGATTCGTCGGAGCGATAGTCGATTGATCTTCAGATTGATATTGATTTGTAGCGTTCGGGGAAACCACTTGTGATGGGCCTGAAGTGGCGTTATATTCAGGTCTTTGTTGAATGGGTTGAATCTCTTCTCTGGGTTTATCTCTTATAAAGACAAACCAAACGATGAATGCGATGACACATAACAGCAGTAAAAGGAATATTGAGATAAGGATTTCGGAAATGTTATCGTTTTTGATCTCAATATGCTTCCAATCAGTGGTCTGTTTGATAGAAGTGAAAGAAAGTTAGTATAGAATGTAGTGTTGAATAAAATTTATCATAACTACAAACCTTTGTCCGTTCGGTCCGTTTAGTGGTCGTAGAAGTAATGGACGTTTCAGTTCTTACAGTATCTTTAGTTGTTGTGGAAGTAATGGTCGGATCAGTCGCTTTAGTTGTTGTTTTACTTGTTGTTTGTGTCGGGCGTTGTGTTGTCGTAGAAGTGGTTGTCGTTGTAGTAGTGGTTATCCATGAGTTTTGACAAATCACTTCCGCGTAGTTCTTCACTTTAAATGGAGTCCATTTGTTTGGAAGGGTTAGGACTTCAGCGAAGAATCAATTGGCGAATAATATAATTTTACCGCTTCTGAAGACATCGTTTGACATATAGTCGGGTAATACTATCAGTGATGTAATTTTGTGTCCATTCAATTGAACCAAATTCTTCGCCAAATATGAGCTACCATTGGTTAACGCGATGTGTTTTGACCGCACTTTCAACTGATATAATACAGAGTTCTTGTGGTCTGTACTGAAACCGATGAGCAAATGGTCGGGTCTTCTGATCAAATGGAAGTATTGGTTTGACTCGAAGTCCAAATCCAAATGTGAGCGCAACTTAGAGTTAGGCGTCGATGTCCTCCGATCAACGATTTGCAACCCATCGTAACTTATTGTCCATTGGGTGTCTTTATCTTGGTCAAACTTGTAAATGAACAGAGAATTGTCACTAATTGCCAGATCGGCGGAGTGCCAGTCGTCAGTGGAACCAATGAAGTAATCGGCGATCTTAGACGAGTGGTTCAACTGATTGCGTGTCGTGTCGACAACTGTTATCTCCTCACCGGTGAAGAAGTAGATGTGTTTGCGATCTCTATGTTTAGCGGTTGAGTCAATCGTCAGATCAGTTACGGACTGTTTGCAGATCGGACTCTCGATACCAGTAGGACTACTAGTAGTGGTAGTTATGGTCGTTTCGGGTGGTTCTGTCGGTTCAGTGGCCGATGAAGTCCTGCAAACAACTTCTGCGAAGTTCTTCACTTTGAATGGAATCCATTTGTTAGGCTCTATGGAGACATAAGTGAGGTATCGATTGGCGAATAAAATGATTTGTTCGCCTTTGAAGAGACTTTTGGACATCGAAGACGGAAGATATAGAAGAGATGTAATGTTGTGTCCATTCAATTGACTCAATTCAGAAGACGGATCCGACCGATCGATGACTATTGCGACTTCTTTTGTGCCATTTCTTGTTCTCATTCTTAAGTAATATGACATTAGACTAAGTTTTGACGCGTCATAATAGAATGGAAATTCTGAATAATGAATAATCAATTGAAGAGGATTTTGATGGTCGCGAGTGAGTCTGAAAAAGTCGCTTTTAGTGTATATACGACTCGTCTCATCCAAAGTCAAAGGTATTCCCTTATCATCTTCGATATAATAAATCCAAGGATCAAACGAACATCGGTTTTGATAAATTTCATAGAATGCCATTCTCGTTGGACCCCATCTGTATAAGTAAAAACTTTCTCTTCCAGACCGTTCTGAACGTGCATAAGACGCGACATCAACCGAACCGATTCTTCTGCCGTAACAGTCTCCGTAGTATTCACTTATCTTAGACGAGGCGGTCACACGATTTGTTGTCGTGTCCACCACTGACACCATCGAACCGGTGAAGAAGTAAATCTGTTTTCCGTAACTGTATTTCGCGGTCGCGTCGATCGTGAAGTTTGTCAGCGAAGGGTTGCAAAGAGGACTCACTTCTGACCAGACATTAGAGACACCGATAGACTGTTGGATGCAATCGAGTGGTGAATGCAATCAATTGAATGTCAATAATAATCACAAACCGTATGAACAAAGATAACAATCCATCGAATGAAGAATGACTTCATTAGTGAAGAGATTTTCATTTTGAGACCAAAGAGATGTCGAATAGAATATAATTTCTTATTGAAGGCCAGAAAAAAGATTTCGAAGTGAGAGACAAAATCAGTGAATCAACGAAACCATTCCATTAGTATCGCGGTAATGCGAATCAATTAAGATTTGATGATTATTCACATAAATACGAAACAATGAGAAAACCATTTCATTTGAATTCGACCCCTCGTGAGCCCCTCTAAAGCCCATTCTGTTTTATTATTGGCTGACAGTTTGGACAGATGTGCTTCGGAGCCATTCTATAGCAGCTATACTTTCAGATTAATGGCTCGCATTTTACCTCATATGACAACTTTCTTCATGTTTTTACATAAATTAAAGAAATTGATTATTATTAGATAAATTCTGAATAATATTGACACCTTTTATTAAATTCTTGCAAAATTAAATTTATTTTTCAATCAAAACAGGTAATATTCAAAGGCTTTAAAAGGATATTCTGAATAAGCAAGTCTAACTCTCTCATTCTTTATAAGCTAGCTACTTTATTCCAAATTATGATTAATGTTTCAACTAAATGATGATCCAGGCATTTATAATTGATCAATAGTTGTCAACAGCGATGACATTTAAAAGTTTTAAACATTATATGAATATATGCAACGAATGAACTGATCGGTGAAATTGATTTAAAACTTCTTCTCCTTCTCACTGAACGCCACAAATAAACTCATTTCGCAGTCGATGTCATACAGAATGCGAATATCGTTCACATCATTAGTCTGTGATATGAAGTGCGAACGTCTCTCAAACGCCAGCCTTTTGTCGCATTAGAGGCCATATATTACTTCGTTATCAGGTCTTCACTTCACCTCTTCGTCCTCTCCACCACTTCTGGCATTCATTAGAGATATGTTGCGTTCGTCTGACACACAGAATATACACCAATTGTGTGTCCGATAGCTAACGAGTCAACAGCTTTGGCACAGAATAGCACAGAATGTGTTGCTATGAAAGTGATGAGAGAAACGATGAGACCTTAGAGACGACAATAAGTGCGCAAAGAATCTCATAAATTGCTGCCAACTATCCGACGCTCACTTGACTTCTCAGCTACACTACAACCGAATATATCGGATCAGCTCTTCAGCCGATTCTACTCTTTGGACATCTGATTAAAGCCAAACACTTTATTTTATCATAAAAATTATCTAGATCAAAATTGGCGAATCATCAGTAACTTGCTAGAGTAATAGTTTGCTTCGTCACTGGTTACTAGGATAAAGGTGTGGGACTGTAGTTCTAGCACTTGTTGCTTTGTATAACACTTTTATTGAATTTTATTCTCGCATCAATTGCACAGAATATTCTGTTACTGTGGCAAACGAACTGCTCTTCCGATGATTTAGAAATCGATTCCGAGTAAAGAATTTTGAGAAAATAGTCGCTTTTGAGAACGATTTAAGGCTTTTGAACAGAAGTTTTTGGGCAAACATACGGATCGGAAGCCAGCGATGGCTCACTTGAGACGACTTCACTTCCAGAACCGCAAATGTTGTTCCACGATATCGGCCGCCAGTTTGCCTGACTTCAGCGATACCTATCTCGAGGAGATCAAGGTAAGTGTTTGCCACTGTTTGTCCCGGTTGTCAAGTGCTTTCAGTGGGTATCTCGATTAGCTTGAAGAAGAGCATTGCCAATACGGCCATAATCGAGGACAAACATTTTTATAGTTGCAAGTGTTGTTCAATCGATCGCTCACTTCATAGCACTTGAAGTAATTGATGATAAAAGTGTTCCAACACGAGAAACCCACTCTTTTTAAGCCGGCTCTTTCGATAAATGTGGAAAGCTTTGAATAGAACAAGCTTATCAAGCTGAAATTTATTTCATAATTAACCTTTAATATTATTAAAGTTTAATAAGTTTAGCATGATAATTCAAGAGCTCTGTGTCTTTCGACGCCAATGAGTTGAGATATTTATACGATTTGTTAGCCTCACTGTTGACCGAAGAGGCGACGAATATGATGACCAGGAATGCTGTTGTTGTCACTTGCAAGACATAGGTGAAGATGATTCTGAAGAAGATGTTGAATATATTGTGTGGAATAAGAATGATGTGACGCCCGAACACAAACTCAACCAACTGATCATCAAATACCTGGACCAATAGGTTTTGTCGAATTCGGCGATTTCTCTGTATATTCTGTCAAATGAAACGAGAATTCCAAGAATTCGAGTCATTCTTCTGTTTGTCTTCAATTCAACTAATGTCTGGTTCGCTCTTTTGAGTTTGATTTTGAGATATTCGCAGATAATATAAAAATATAAGAACTCATAGAATAACAAATTGAAGTCAATTGATGACCAAAGACTGAATAGCAAGGTATCCGGAATGCCGTAAACAAATGTCACAAAGAGGTTACCAATGATTAGATAACCTGAAAGGTTTACAATCACCTCCATCAATGTGATTCCCTAAGCGATGTTGACCTTTAAGAACGGTATAATCTTGGTACAGCTCAGCAATCGTTTAAAAGGTCAGACCAATACTTTCGGTTGACGTATATCCGGCCATCGTTTGGAATATCTTAAGATATGAACATTTTATGCCATTTCTGTAGTTGTAATATAAGACCAGTTGATTGACGACATGATTGAACACATAAAACAATAGCTGCGCTTCCAATTGATGCCATTCTCATCTACGACAAGTGTATTGTTAGCGCACGATCTGCAATACAATTCGATGCCAGTCAATGGCCATTCCATTTGTTTGATGACAACTATTTTGCTAATCAAGTCAACTTTATTCTATTAATAGAAAAAGATACGTAAAATAACCGAACCGATTGAGGAGAGCAACGAGAATGAGCATGGTCAGCATGGTCAGCTTGGACAGCCGTCTAGCAAGAAGAACTCGGTTGACCACTCGAGTGAGGCCAGCAGTCCCGAGTCTGGTGGGGCCGTGATTTTCTCGCTGAAGAACCAGGTCGGGGGTCTGGTCAGGGCGTTGCGGGTGTTTCAGGTTAGACAAGCATTTAACTTACTCTTCGGTTACCGATAACACCGGCCGGCGATTACAAGGAAATGGACGTCAATGTGCGGCACATCGAGTCCCGGCCATCAAAGAGGAGGGAATCACAGTTCGAGATATTTGTGGACATTGATTGTGACGACAAAATGAGAATGAATGAGTTGATGCACCACTTGAGGTGACTGTGAAGTGACCATGCTCACTTTACAGACTAACTTGCTGTTTTTAGACACGAAGTCGATGGCTGCTCTGTAGAAGAGTTCGAGCGTTCGTCGCCACTGACCAAAGAAAAGCCTCACTTATCGATTCTAATGGCTCAGCCCTCGATTGACAATGGTGATTCTGATATTGTAAATGTATCACGATCAATTTTGATGATCCAATAGAAATAAACATGCTAAGGGAGGACGGCATGCCCTGGTTCCCCACCAAAATATCAGATCTCGATTACACTGCAAACCGCGTTCTGATGTACGGCTCAGAATTGGATGCCGACCACCCTGTTAGTTTGTCATTGCCAATGTCAACCTATTCGATTTTCACCTTTCTTTGTTCGCCAGGGATTCAAAGACACTATTTATAGAGAGCGAAGAAAATATTTCATCGAATTGGCGATGAATTACAAACAGTTTGTCGATTATTTTGATTCTTACTCGATATGAGCATGATCATTGTAGCATATTTTGCTTGGTGTTGAATTCCTTCAAGTTTTAACCATCGACTAGATCAATAAAAGTGCACAACTGTAGATGTGATTTTGTCCTGAACAGTGGCGAAAGAATACCGAGAGCTAAATACACTGAAGAAGAGGTAAGTGATTGTCTGATACACTGATTGTTCTGAAGACCAGTCCGTCGGCAGACCCGGACCTGGGGTGTGATCTACAACGAACTGACCAAACTGTACGCCCGACACGCCTGCAAGGAGTTCAACGACAACTTCACGCTTCTGGTCAAGTATTGCGGCTACAGAAGGGACAACATTCCGCAATTGGAGGACATCTCGCAGTTTCTTAAGAGTATTCTCCAGTTGAAATTACCAAGTTTGCATTTGTGATTCACTCTAACAGATCGGACCGGATTCCTATTGAGACCAGTGGCCGGCTATCTGTCTTCGCGGGACTTCTTGGCCGGACTGGCGTTCCGAGTGTTCCACTGCACCCAATATATTCGCCACTCGAGCGACCCTTTCTATACTCCTGGTCGGTATCGCTTCGCCAACTTTCCTTGCCAGAAGACCATGATCATTGATCATTGATCATTGTTGCTAACAGAACCAGATTGTTGTCACGAGCTGTTGGGTCACTGCGCTCTTCTGGCGGACCCGCCGTTCGCTCAGTTCTCGCAAGAGATCGGTTTGGCGTCATTGGGCGCCAACGATGAGGAGGTCGACAAACTGGCCACTTGCTACTTCTTCACCATCGAGTTCGGTCTGTGCAAACAGGACAATGAGATGAAGATCTACGGCGCAGGACTTTTGTCTAGTGCTGCCGAACTGAAGGTAATCTCAATTGATCATGATGTTTTGAGCTACAATGTAGTTGGCGTTTGTGTTGCACAGCACGCGATGACAGAGACGGCGCACGTGATCCCCTTCGACCCGGTGATCACCTGCCAGCAGATCCCGATGATCACGACCTTCCAGACGGTCTACTGCTATACCGACAGCTTCGATGAGGCCAAACAGCAGATGAGGTCAGACCCGATCCGAACCAATCGATTCGCTTCTTAGCGCTAATCTGTGTCACAGAGAGTTCGCGTCCACTATTAAGCGGCCATTCGGTGTCCGATACAACCCATACACTCAAAGCGTCGAAATATTGAGTAACACAAAGAAGATAATGGATTTGGTCAGTGAACTCAAGGGTGACCTTTGCATTGTGACCAGTGCTCTGCAGAAGATCAAGATCAAGAACATTGAGAAGGAGAAGGAGACGGACCGCACCGACTCTCAACTCGATACAGACAAATAAATGACAAAGGGTCGGAAAGAATAGCGTTAGTCGACTCTCAGACTTCATATTGAAAAGGCCCGAATGCTTCCGCTCTTTAGCCGCGCATTCAGACCCTTCAATGTGTAGCACATGCGTAGAGCTAACGCTATTCTTTCCGACACTTTGTCAAATGTTACACCAAATCACATAATCACCTAGATACTTACATAAAGTTGATTTGATTGTTAAACAGCTTTGCTAGTTAGAGGTATCGATATAATCTAACCTAGATAGTTGAGTAGTTTGGCGTTATTTCTAACTTTAATTTAAATGAAATTAGTGATGCTATCAAAAGTTGATTTTCCCAAAAAAAAGTTGATCTATTGGTTGATCTAATGTAGTTTAGTTAGTCGATGAGATAACAATTATTTATAGTGCAAGGCTTGCTTGCAGTGCAAGATTAAATACTTGAGAATAATGGATAAAATCTCTATTTGGATATAACCAGAATTCGATATAACCAGGAAATTGTGGGCAGATAAAATCTGGTTATACCGGGCATGAACTGTAATAACCAAAAACTTTTTATCAGTGTTTTATGTGTATACAACTTGTATTATATGATCTGAGCACCAATAATCGATCATCATAATGTTGGTGTTTAATATAACATATGATTATACATGTATGTATTTATGCAAAGTAGTTATCAATAACTTAAAGTCTGGCGGATTCTTATTCAGAACCAAAGAGTTTTCAATGAGACTAAAACAGTTCAAAGTTTGAACCTTAGAATCTGTCAGACTTTAATGACTGAAGTTAATGACTGTGCATCAACTCATGTGAATGATATTCATTCAAAAATTGCAAGATTAAACTTGAAAATACGAGACAGAGCTTGGCAAAATGTCCAACTAGCCCATTTTCTACTCGCCAGTGTTAAGCCGAGTCCCCACCAACATTGAATCGATATACGACTGGCGGGCGATATCTGCTCTGAAACATCTTGGATTCTGAAATTTGGCCATAACTCCTCCCTGAGGACCCGATACCCCCTAACTTCATTCCCCTGATGAAGTTACTACTGCCCCATTACTAATGTCACTCACAGTAGGTTAGGTTAACCCTAAAATCTTAAGTGTGTGACATTGTCACTGAGACCGTTAGCTGATTGTCGGCCAATCGGATAAGAGAATCAATTCAGTGGCAATTGAGTAGTCGTTTCCGCTTTCAGTCTATAGTTGTTCCGGAATATTGTGAAAATTTTGTTTATCAATCGATTAAATGATTTATTGTGTGAATCGATGTTTTGGAAAAGAAAATAGTGTTAAATGACTCAAAAGTTTTATAAAAGTTTTAAAATGAACTAACCATTATTATGGTGATAAAAAATCTGTTTCCAAAGCAAAAATACTTTTCATGGTCAACTCGACATCTTGTAAAATCGATTAGGGGAATGATTTGGAATGTTTTATAGACGATATTTAATTGAATTTCACTATAAATTGGTATTTAAATGATTTTTCTATTTGAAATAACTTCCTAAATCAGATATTCTATTAAACCAGTCTCCCAAAGAAATTTTTAGCAAAATATTTTGGACATAATCATCCAAATTTTGGAGCATGTGCAGCTACCAGGAATCTATCCACAGTCTATCCACCAGATATTAATTTTATGATAGGCCACACATATGATCAGATCAATTGATAAAGTTTTCAGTTTCAGAAAACAAGTAAACATTGCTTTTCCGAGTGTTCTCTTCCTCTCTACTAAACAAGCGATTCATTGCTGGCGAACACAACTGTTATTTAATTGTTGTAATAGTCGTGCGATTGAGTAAACAATTGATTGTCAGTCGGGATTGAAATTGGATTCAAATCTATTCAAACCATTCGTCAAACAATTCGAGGCTTTATTTCTTCTTCTGATTTGATTGACATTCGACTGATTGGTCACAAAATGAGAATCTCTTCGCTTCTCAAGTCATCTCTGATTCTATCGATTATTCTCTTCTCTAAATCAGTGAGTATTTCATCGATTGATTGATTGATTCCATTCACCACTCGATTGCATCCAACAGTCTATCGGTGTCTCTAATGTCTCTAATGTCTCTAATGTCTGGTCAGAAGTGAGTCCTCTTTGCAACCTTTCGCTGACAAACTTCACGATCGACGCGACCACGAAATACAGTTACGGAAAACAGATTTACTTCTTCACCGGTTCAATGGTGTCAGTGGTGGACACGACAACCAATCGTGTGATCAACTCGTCTAAGATCAGAGATACCTACGACTGCAGCTCTAGTAACAAGACTATCGATTCTGTTGATGTCGCGTCGGTTCTGTTATGGAATTATAAATCTGATAGAAATGAAAGATTTCAGTTCTATGAATTCGGTTTATCGTCGATCATATGGTATTACATTGAATACAATCGATGTTTTTGGGTAGCCGTGAGAAATTCGCCATTCGTCCTCGACGAGCTATTGACTTTGGACGAGACGAATAGAATAAATAACACAGAAGACTATTTCAGACTCCAACGAGACAATCGTAATCCACTTCAATTGCTCTTTATTTATTCAAACGATACATTTTTTTCACACCGTATTCAATCGATATATTACTTGAGAACGAGAACAATGAATGGCAGAAAAGAGATCGCAATAGTCATCGATCGGCGGGATATGTCGTCTGAATTGAGTCAATTGAATGGACACGAAATTACATCTCTTCTATATCTTCCGTCGAATATGTCGAACGATCTCTTCAAAGGCGAACAAATCATTTTATTCGCCAATCGATACCTCACTTATGTCTCCAAGAAACCTAACGAATGGATTCTATTTAGAGTGAAGAACTTCGCGCGAGAACTTGTTTGTCTGACATCAACCACCGAAACGACCATAACTACCACTCCTAGCAGTACTACTAATATCGAGAGTCCGATCTGCAAACAGTGGGTAACAGACCTGACGATTGACTCAACCGCTAAACATAGAGATCGCAAACACATCTACTTCTTCACCGGTGAGGAGATAACAGTTGTCGACACGACACGCAATCAGTTGAACCACTCGTCTAAGATCGCCGATTACTTCAATGGCTTCACTGATAACATTCACTCCGCCGATCTGGCAATTAGTTCCAATGATCTGGTCATTTACCAGTTTGACCAAGATAAAGACAATCTAATGGCAATTAGTTACGATTCGTTGCAAATCGTTGATCGGAACACATCGAAGCCTAACTCTCGGTGGCGCTCACATTTGGATTTGGACTTCGAGTCCGGCCAATACATCCATTTGATTCGAAGACCCGACCATTTACTCATCGGTATCAGTAAAGGCAATGCAAACCCTGTGTTATATCAGTTGAAACTGTGGTCACAACACATCGCGTTATCCAATGATTTCAATGATGAGTCGGAATATTTGCTTCAATTGAATGGACACAACATTACATCACTGATAGTATTACCGGACTATATGTCGAACGGAGTCTTCAGAAGCGGTGAAATTATATTATTCGCCAATCGATTCTTCGCTGAACTCTCAATATATCCAAACACTTGGACTCCGTTAAGAGTTCAGAACTTCGCAGAAGTTATTTGTCA
>JAQGBE010000955.1:0-13476 GCA_034698225.1 Scheloribates latipes | reverse complement strand
TTTTATTTATCAAAAATTGATCAAAATTTTACACATTTCTGATTATATTCGTGTGAAAAACGGTCAACTATTGGGAGGTTTTCCATAGGCTAATGGTAAGCTATTGGGAGATGATTTTAACATTACGTCTATGGCGTGACCGCCATTTGATCAGAATTTGGTCCACTATAAGGAAAGTCCACTATTGAGAGAGGAACTATTCGGAGAGTCCACTGTATAACAAGATGAAATTTCACTGAGATTCAATTTTCTAGTCTTGCTCAAAAACTCAAAATGAAGAGGTACTTTTCGGTTGACCTGGACAACTCCATGGATCGAGTTGAATATTCAAATTTGGTATCATAATCAAGGCCATATAATATAGTTTTAGGAAAGTATAAACATGGTCCAGCCAGGACACATTTAACCTTGCTAATTCTAATTTGCCAAAATTGCGGACTTCAACTCCCCATACAATGTATAACAATGTTTGTCATCACAGCTATAATTACAAACAATTCAGTTCCAATTGGTTGATATCAAAACGGATGATCGCAATCATTGATAATTATGAATTTGGTCACTCAATTTAGACACAATAGCACTCGTCTCGTCTCATCTCATCTGCCAATAGTCGAGCTCATTTCAATTGAATCGTTTTATTCAAAATATCAAATTCCAAGTCAAGCACCTTGCTAATGTGCAAGTATATGAGAGTCAGCTGAGCAATGATTGTGCTGGCTTTTTAAAAATGCCGTTGTTTTCCGCTAAAATGAATTTGAATTGCAATCAAGAGATCCAGAGAAATGAGATTCAAATTGAAATCGCCTGAACATAGAACCTATAGCTAGATCATCACTCGAGGTCACGCCATACTAAATGATTGCCGATTTTGAATTGTTGGCAAATGAAATGAGCCATGTTACTTGGCTAGCGCATGCATGATTGCAGCTAGTTGCAATTTATAAATGTATTCATCATGATAATCAAAATATATTTTCCTGGTTCCTTAGAGAATTGAATTATCCAGATAGGTAATTTCCTTTGCAAATGCAAGCAAGGTGAAGTCAACAATGATTAGTGACCATTGGGTATGATCCGGGTTATTGTGATGGTTGGCATTGGCATTGGTTATACAGATTGGCGGTCATATGGCTTGTGATCAAGCAATTCAAAGAACCAAACCTTTGATATGTATTATGAGATGAGTTGAAAATGAGTCGAATAATAATTATTAAGCAATTGATTCGATATAATTATAACAAAAGTAAATCCGATTAATCACTAAAATATAATTAAACTTCAAAATAACAAACCGATTAATGCAGCGATCAATCGATGGAATCGCTGTTCAAAACACTTATAATAATAATACACTAAATAAGTGAAATGTTTTCATTCAATCATTGCCTTTACGTAACACTCGTTTCGTCCGTCCCTTCGTCTGAATGGCAGCAAAGCGTTGGACAATCGAATCAAAGCTCAAACCGGTATTCGATTGACTCGACGTTTGCCATCAGTTCTCACTCTCACTCTCGGCCTCTGCTCTCAGACTCTGTTCCCTCTGTGGGCACGCGTTCTATGACTCCGACTCCGACTCCGACTGACCTTCAATGGCATCAATCACTGTCTGGATGTCGGTTCGGCACAAGTGGCCGACAGACAGCCGTCGGGTCAGCCGCTGGCCAACAGTCAGTGATTGAGGTTAAGACGCGGTCACAACAGACAAACTGTTGGCTAAAAATTGTCTGATTTAATGATCTGAGAGTTGATTACAAAATACATAAAAATAATTATTGTTTTTAAGGCTTTCGACAACAAATTAATTAATTAATGAACTTTTGAATAGAAATAAAATCAAATTATTTAATCGAAAAATAAATAAATAAATCAAATTTAAAAGCGATTATAAGAGTTTGGTTGTCACCAAAGCCAAAGCCAAAGCCAAAGCCAAAGCCAAAGCCAAAGCCAAAGCCAAAGCCAAAGCCAAAGCCAAAGCCAAAGCCAAGTGATCACTGATCAGCGTTTGACAGATCAGATGATACGCTGTGCCCCCAATTTCATCGGCCCTTTGGTCGCCTTCCGCGCCCTCCGCTCCTCATTGTCTTTAGCCCTCATTTGACGTCTTTGTTCCGCTTTCTTCTGCTGGTCTTCACTGGAAACGGCACTTAAATTAGTATTGGGAACAGACTTGTCATCGCTTCCAATAGAATCCGTCCTTTTTCTCTCTGCTTTGCTTTTAGTCCAATTACCCGACGACACACTCGACTTCTTAGCGGACACTTCGTTCGTAAATTTTGCGAAAAAGTCGTCGTCTTCTGCAACTGAATCGCTTGCTTTGACCGGTTTGTCGTCCATCTTATTCTCGGTCTCGATCTCGGCTTCGGTCTCATCCAAGCCGTTGTCATTCCAGTCTTCATCCCATCCATCGAGAGATTTGCGATTAGTATCGGTTTGGTTATTGTCGCCGTCAATAGAGCCCCAAATCTCTTCGTCATATTCTGGCGCCGACTCTCCCGACTCTGACTTTTGAATTGTCGGCGTTTGTGTTCTTTCATTGTCTGACTTCTTCTCAGATGACTCTGCATTAGAATTGGTAGCAGTTTGAGGTGAACTGGACTTCTGTGTGTCTGAACTCGACTTAGTTCGGTAGAACTTGGAGGCCAGCGACGAGACCGCCCAACCGGCCCAACTGGCCGCCAGTGTCGACGAGACATGGCTGCCGGCGGCGTTCAGGTCAGCCTCTGTTGAAGAGAGTTGTGTTCAGTAATCAATTGACTCAAAACAATTCAAATGATCAATTGGTGAGACGCAGAACTAACCCATTTGTTCGGTGAGCGACGGGTCTTCTGACACTTTCTCCAATTTGCTCACAAATCCTTTGAGTGCTTTGAACGCCTGATCCCTGACCTGTTTCTCGGGATCCATAGTCAAGTGACACAAAGCGGGCATCACTCGAGTGGAACACTCTTTCAGAGAATAAAAGTTCTGAGAGGCCGACAGCGCAAGAATGCCCGCGATTCTGGCCGGAGGGAACGGGTCGCGCATTGAGCGCAGAAAAGACGGAATCAACACTGTCTGCCGAGTTTGTGGGTGCAAATGACTGGCGATTTTACCCAAACAGACAGTGGTATTGGTCCGAATGCCTCCCTCTTCGTCTCGCGATTGCAATCGGTTGAAGTTCTTCACTATCTCTTCGTTCAAGTTGTGATAATTGAGCTTAGGCGCCATATACAGCACGCACTATTGTCAAGCAAAAGTTGTATTGTCAGTGTCAAGTGCATTGTCACCTAATTAACGCCAACCCAATAGGAATACTCACTTTTACGGTCTGTTCTCTTATCACAGGATTGGAGTCAAGGAATCCCTGACAGACGTGAGGGAAAACACTTTCGTTGACGACATTCGGTTGAATGAAGTGAATGAATGTTTCCATCTGTTCCACACAATTGGTCTCACTATTGGCCAACAATTAGTCATCGATTGTACGATACCTGTTGCAAGAGCTTGGCTCTGGTGGCCCTGTCCTTGCAGGCGAACAACTTTACAATACATGGAACTATCTTCTTCTGGTACTCTTCTTCATCCAAGAACTTTCCAATCTTTCAAACATTATTTCAATGAAGTCAATAGAAAAACAATTGAATTGAGTTTACTTTGAAAAGTGGTCCCAATATTGCAGATCCAACTGCACTGAACTCGAATGCAGTGACCAGTTGTGGCAATATTTTGTTTTTGCAGATATCCTTCGGAAATGAATCCAAATGATTGTCTAAGTTTGTGAAGAATCTATTCTTTTCGATCGGATCCTTGATCTGTAATTCCAATAAACAATTGATAATTGAATGTGTTATGTGTAAGCTTGCAAATGACTAGTTTACCTGAATTTCTTCGAGAAATAGCATGGCATCAATGAAATTGTTTTTAAGGAAACCGTTATTTGCCCGACATTTGGTCACAAATTCCGATGGACTCAGCCTATTGTTGGGACTGTTGCTAATCAGTTCTTTATATTGCGGAACCAATGATTTTGGGATCTGTCGAATGAAAATGAGCAGTCAGTCAGTCAGTCCGTCAGCTACTGTTACACTGGACACCAATAGACACTTTGACTTACTTTTCCAATAGTCTTCAGGTTATTAGTTTCAGGCAGTAATCCGTTGAACGCCTCCCATATGAGACATCCCAAACCCCAGCTGTCAGTCGACCTGATATGAGAATAATAGCTGTGATAAAGTGAATAATTTTAGCGTCAGATGAGTGACCACTTGTGTCCCGAAGGTCTTCGTGAGCTATCGGTTCTGTCCGGTGGCGTATATTTCTGCTGAAACGATAGGACTTTTGTGGGAAAGAAGTCATCGGAATTGGTGGACACGTATTCGAGTCCCGCGATCCTCCAGACACCACCCGAATTGACGTATATTGAAGGCAAACAAATGTTATTATGGCATAGATTGCAATCATTTATGAGGAATCCGAGTCCTTTCTGTTTAGTGATAACACATTTAAAATTGTGTCCGACATTCAAATGAGACAAACGAACCGCCACTTGAAGTAAGCCGTAAGAAACGGCTAATTGTTTTTGCTGTGGAGTGTAATCCGATATGTTCTCGAGGTATCGCTCCAGTGGTTCCACATATTCGGTGACCACACAAACGAATTTATCGGTCTTTAGTGTGCAGACCAATCATTACAATCAGTTCACATCATCTGATGACAAATTCAGACCTCAAGAGAGTCGACATAAGTGAGAATCGATGGATGTCTTAACGTCTTGAGCCGTTTGACGGCATTCCTCGCCCTCTCGATGTGATTCTCGCCATTCGGCTTAACCTCATATCTGAATATGGAAACGGTTTCGCCCGAAGACTTGGAAAGACGGCAAAGCGAAGAGTGAGTGCGACAATGTCCAGGTCATCGACAATACCTTTTTCTTTGCTCTGTGCAAAACCCAAATGCATTTGTCATCGTTTGCCACCACCTCTTGTATCTCATATCCAAAGTCTTTTGTCGGGTCTCTCGACCAAAATGACCACATCTTCGGACAGTTCTGATCAAAGTTCTGGTTTAAAAGCGAGTTCACTAAACATAAACTAAATAAGAGTTGAGTTGAAAACTAATGGAATGAAACGAATCGTTGATTTAATTGCAATACAATTATTACGTGTTTTATGTTTACATCCATTTAAAGGCCACAACAGATGACTCTCTCGTCTCAGCTCTCAGTCGGCATCCGATTCACAAAAGGCATTACTTTTTAGGCATTAATTGTCAATCGATTTGTTGATTGTGTTTAATGAGAGGTTAAACCGACTTCGAGTGGTCACCACTGGTCGACAACACAAACCCCTCTGTCTTCGTATGACTGATGCCTTTGCGAGTGATGGCCAACCCGTTAGTTCTTCGCATAATCTCTTCGTCGATCAATGTGGCCAAACAGGCCGGTGTCATCATCAGGGATGTGATGAAGAAGGGAGAGCTGGCCATTGTCGAAAAGGTCAGCATGGCCATGATGGCCGTGATGCTCATGATGGCCATCTTATTGACTCACCACTTGTTTGCATCAGGGCATCAATGACTTGCAGACAGAGGCCGACCGAAAGGCACAGAATTGCATCATTACATCACTTTCGCGACAATTCCCCAAAATATTGATAATCGGCGAAGAGGTCAGACCCGACTCGCAATCGTCCGAACTTTTAAGTCAAGGAAGACCTGTCTCTTTATTTTAGACTTTAGACCCGAACGACAAAATAGATGAGAAATGGATTGTCAATAGTTTTGATGAATCCGTTTTTAGGCACAAGTGTCCCGAAGAATGGCTTAATGTCAAAGACGAAGATGTGGTGGTTTGGGTCGACCCTCTGGACGGCACTTCCGAATACACCCAGGGTTATTAGTGACCACTGTGCTGACTGCCAATTGTAACCTCTGTCAACAGGACTTCTCGACCACGTGACGGTCCTGATTGGACTCTCGGTCAGAGGACAGGCCATCGCCGGTGTCATTCACCAGCCGTTCTTCAATTATCAGGTGATAATCGGTCTCAACGACAAGACTTGATGAATGACTTGTGAATTGGGCTCAATTGCAGACCGAGAAGGAGTACACAAAACTCGGCCGAACTATTTGGGGTTTACTGGGTTTGGGAGCCTTCGGCATATCGCACAAAATGCCGCCCGAAGACAAGGTCATTGTGACCACCACCCGATCGCACAGTAGTCAGACAATCAACGCAGCCATAGACGCCATCAAAGCGGACGAAGTGCTTCGTGTGGGCGGTGCTGGACATAAAGTTCTTATGGTGATTGAGGGCAAAGCTCACGCCTATGTGTTCGCCAGCAGAGGCTGCAAGAAATGGGACACTTGTGCCCCGCAGGCGGTCCTCGAGAGTGTCGGCGGGAAGTTGACTGATATGTTTGGACATGAGCTCAGATACGACAAAGACGTCAATCACACCAATGAATTGGGAGTTTTAGCCACTTATGACGCCCTTTTAGCCCATCCGAGGTTCTGCTCCAAAGTGACCGAAGATGTCAAGACCAGTCTTCTCTCCAATCAGAAGAAGTGATTGTTTTATAAGTAACTGATGTTAATTAGTCTTAATTAGTTTATTTTATTTATAATCAGCAAAAATATACAAAAAATTATTCTTTTAAGTCATCGTTCGATCGGTTATTTTGAGACATATCTAATTAGAAATTGAGTTGACGTTAGTGTTAATCACATCGTTATTCTGTAGTTCACTGATTCAGTGATTGACTAACTATTTATGAGTTGCTCTCCATTTGGAACAAAAACACTGAAAATCCTAAAATATCTGAAATCGCGAAATCCGAGTCTTCTCTCAAATAAATCACTTTCGATGTCTTTATTTACTCTATTTGTGCATTAAATCAATGAATTTATAGATATTTTTCAAAAAATTTTAATCAAATTCTCGTTTAGAAAAATATAACAAAACCTTTGCTTCAGTTACGAATCAAACGAATCAATCAAAGCGTTGAGTCGTTCTAACCATTCATATGTGAGTTATCGGAACAACTCTTTCGGTGTCGAACGAAACCTTCGGTTGTCTGACCGGGGCTTTGATCTCCAGAATGCCATCTGAAGAAAGTGTTGAAACCAGTTTACTAGAGTCAAACTCTTCGGGCATTGGGTATCGTCGGGAGAACTGGCGGCTCACGAATCCGTGTTTGTCTCTGACCTCGTCGTGTTTGCCGGTCACCACTATATCTTTGTTGGCGTATTTCACACAAATCTCTTCGGGTTTGAAGTGACTGACGTCGAGCTTCACTTTGAATCCATTGTCTTCTTTGACCACTTCGGCTGATTCGTCGCTCTGACGCCTGATGTGATGTATTCTGGGACGAGAGTACCAGTAATTGTCATCGGAAGTCAGCGGAAAGTCTTTCCAGTCATCCGAGTCGTGGACAAATCGATCTCTGGTGAGCGGCCGATCGGGCCAGAGGTCCCAATTCTTGGGCCGACGCGTTGTGTAAGTTATTGGCATCTCTTGTGTGGATGAAAGAGTTGGCAATCAATCAATAGTTGGCAACGAATTGAATGCAATGTCTGAGAGCTTTGTGAGCCTTAGAACCGGTATTTATATGAGACAAACATCGCTTTCAGTGCAACCGATGACCAAATATAGTATCGATACGACCACGCGATTTGTGCCTCGAATAGTTGATGCCTTCTTAATTGATTAGAATGTACCAGAATATTCCATAAGTTAGCCATCAAATGCTTTTGGGCAGAGATTGCATCGCATTTGTGAAATTGTCTTTGTTTTCAATAGTTTTCTCTGTACTCCGCCTTACAATTAAAAAGATAATTTAATAGCCAGACTGTATATTCAGGTATATTCAGGTTAGTTATTGTTAGAAGCGAGAACTCGTGTTTCAAATGACTGAACTCGTGTATCGGTTAGCTTTGAATATCTCAAAAACTTTTCGACTCTAATTAGGATTTGAAGACAAAGAAAATGTTTGCTTTGATTCGAGCGATCTTTGCATTAATTGCATTCTTAGGCATTGCATTTCACTCAGTTCTGGCCCACTCCACGACTATCCAGGTATTCAACTTCAGAACATCAAGAGTTCAATGCATTTATACATTAATCATCCGAATAGTCTGGGAAATCGGATTCGAAGACTCAAATAAAGATAATCTTGGCTCTGGTGGCCTCTGCCTTCATAATAGTCACAATTGTGGTCATAATAGTGATAGTCTTGCTGTCGATCTCAGGCAAGAATCACAAGAAACACGACAAGACTCTGAACAGACGGACCAAACATAAGTCGCCGTTCAAAGACAGTTCCAACGACAGCGACACTAACGTATTCGCCGCTCGCGGACAGTCTGATGACCCGAAGAAACCACCCGAAGGTTCGGGATCTTTCGTGTTTTCGGGTTACACAATGGATAAAACGATTCCTCGCGACGATAGTTACGGTAAACCAGTGTTTACTTCTTTGTTATCACTTCTTCGGCACTGATCTGGTGATTGTTGAACAGCCGCCTCACTCAAGAACACCGACGCCTCAGACTCTTTCATACATAAACAAAAACCGACTGATTTGGTCATCAAAGACAATACATCGGCCGCGAAGTCGATCGAAGTGAAGCCGAAGAACTGATTTCTTGTGTATAATCTTTTATTCTTAAACAAAATTACAATTATATTAAATAATAAAAATTACATTTAATTAATTAAATTATTCTATAAATAATCAAAAAATTCTTTATTATATTCATTTAAAAAATGTAAAAACGAGTAAAAATCTAGAGATTATTAGAGCTTTCATTCGGCGTTTCGTTGGCCAGAGTCGGCACTCAATGGACTCGATTGAGACGAATGTCACATAATTTGGGTCTGAATTAAACGATAAGTGAAACGATTTTCAATATAATGATTGGCTCTCTATTGACGTCCAGTTCGGGTCATCTCTGGCGGAGAACAGCCGTAGAAGTTCTTCAGTGATAATAACTTTTTGTACTCAAAATGTATTTTGAAATTAATTTGATATAAAATTAATAATTATTGACAAAAACCATAACAAAATGATTGTCCAAATTGACAAAAATTATGAGAAAATTAGAAAAATGACATTTCTTTGTGATAATAGGTTCGCAATCAACGGATTTACACTTTTATACAAAGTTTTATTCGATTTATTCGATTGATTGCGAATAACTGTAACTGTATTAATGATTTGCAATTTGATCTAGCTGATGCTCTTGCTGCTGCTGTTGCTGTTGCCACTTGCTCTTGGCGTTCAAATCATTTCAAATTGATTATCCATTAATTAACTGGTCTTTCAGTGAGAATAGTCGTACGAATGGATGAAATTGAGATGATCTCAATGTTTAGATTAATTGAGTTACCGATTGAGTTCAGTCTTATTGCTGGCGTATTGTATGCTTTGTGTTATGTTTAGTTCGACAGCCAATCGTTTCCATTGACAATCAGTGAACAATAGGCCGAACGCCGGCCGACGGGCCACTCGAGGCCAGTGGCGGACTTGTTTGGACAGAAGATCGGCTTAAATGCGATTCATATACGGCATAAACATTAATCAAAGAAATGTTTATAACATTAGAAATACATTCAAACGCTTTGAGTCAACAGAAGTGAAACACATATTCCGTAAGACTAACGAAGAAGTGATACGACATCCGAAGTCATACCACAATCGATGTCTTGTATAACATATCACTTGATATCGAGATAACTCACTAATTCTCTTGTATTGCTTTAACCGATGATTCGAAAGATAATTCACTTTTCAGACGTACCACTCCTTGAGGTCCTTCTTCTTTGGCATCTTCAGCAGAGGCTTGTGGTGATCGGTGGGCGACGTGCGGCTCATGTCGGCGCCGATCAGATGTGTCTGAGGCATACCTGTGCCGATGAGTGAGGTCGAGCCCGAGACGGGCGCGAACTGATAGTTCTTGGTCTCATCGATCTTGTAAGTCATGTCACTCCTGTATCTGACTTTGAAGAAGAGCACAATCGGGGCTATAATCACAACAACTATCAAACCGACGGCTATAACACCGATTATCATAACTGTCCGATCACTTGTGCTCTTGTTGGGCACCGGTTGGCTCGGCTTTGGCGTCTCCTTCACGAACGTCTTCGGGATCTCAGGCAACGGCACCTGAAATGCAAGACAAGACAAATGTAGCGCTCGATTGGCCTCAAGTGAAGATCGATTACATCGTATATCACTGGCTTCTCATTTGTATCGCTCGGCTTCTTCAGAGTGGGTCCGTGTGTCGGAACACTGATGTGATAAATGGGTTTCTCCCGAACGGGCGGTTGAGTGGCCGGTCGGTGCGTCGGAGGAATGAATGGAACGTAATTAGAGGTGGTCTCCATCGGGTAGTATCTACTGATTGGCAATTCAGTCATCGGCGCCGATGTGGGCGGAGTCCAAACGGGTCGGAACGGGATTCGTGTCGTTGTATGAGTGGCGTAGTGTCCCGAGTGGTCGACCGCATTGCTTGAGCTGTGCGTCACCTGAGGAGTCCTCTCTCCAGAGCCTGAGCCGTCGATGCAGTCTTCGTCGTCTTCGTCGCACTTTTGCGATGAATCGGTTGGCAACGAATACGGAGGAACTGCTGTCACCGCTCGCGGAGTCGATGTGTAGACCGGAGTTATCAGATCATCGGCCGAACCCTCGACTCGGCTGCAGTCGTCCTAAACAACGACAAGACAGGCATCAAATGGCGATAATTTAGAATCTAATGGAGAATAGATATAACAAACCTCGTCATCTTGGTCGAAACAGCCCGAGCCGGCGCCTGAATATATCAGATCATCGGTGTCATAGCCAACTGACGTCTTTGGCTGAGAATGGAATCATCGGATGTGAGTGAGACAATGGGCGAAGTTCTTCACTGCAATACCTGTTGCATCTGAGGATCGCTGGTCTCGACGTCGGTGCCATTGCGGGCGACTGTCTGTTCCCTATTCTTTTGTTTTTCGTTGCTTATGGACATCAATAGCTGGACGTCTCCCTCGACAGTGATACGAGAGTCGTCCTCAACAGCCATATCCAGAATTCGGTGACCATTGAAGACAAATCCAGCGACGATGCCGTGAAATGGCTTTTCGATGTTATCCCTCACACTATTCTTTTTGCCGCCGATTTGGACCTTCGAGTGACTGTTGAATATTGTCAATTGTCGTCCGGCGGGAGATCTGGTCATAACGTTATGGTTGTCTACTTGAATGGTAGAGTTCTGTCCGGAACGGGTGAAGCGCACGATATGGTATTTGCCGTCATTGACTTTGAAGCTGAGTTCGCCGATGTCCAGGTCCTCAGTGCCCAAGTTGTAGACCATCAACACATTTCCGTCGACGATCTCCAGTTCCATGTAGTCATTGGATGTCCCGCTTTCGATGCGAACCAAAACCGCGTTCTCATCCGATGTAAGGAATCCGAGCGCCAGTAAGTCGTTCTTAGTGTCGGGCCGTTTATCAGTCGGGAAGTTGAAGGTTATTAACCCGTTGTTTGATCCGAACTGATAGGCAGTGCTCTCTGCGAACAAGTGATCGCTGTTTAGACATTTGTCCGACAAAGATATGTCCGAAGAATATGCCAATCGATTGTTGATTGCAATAACTGAGCCAACAGTTGGAAACTAGTGAAGAGTGACTGTCCAAGAGATTGTCGAAGTATGAGACAATTGATTGGCATATTCTTTGGGAACGAGGAAGAAGAGGAGATGGTTCTAGTCTAATGACAAATATTTACCATTACCATCAGCACACGTGGGCCCGGAATAGGACGTCATATCACAATCACATGTATAGCTATTCCACATTTGGACACATATACCTCGGTTAGCGCAGGCATTGCTACTGCATTTGGTGACCGGACCCGAACACCCGGTCGCCACTAAAGTACTCGGAATCAATGCGTCCGAACCGCTCGGGTCTAGTGTCTCGCCGTTGAGGTCCAGAGAGGCGATACAGCCCTCGAAGCCGTGTCTGGACTGAACCAGTTTAGGCAAAGCGTCGAACATATCTGTTCTGACACCTCCCAGGTATAGCAGACCCTCGAGGTCCAGGTGCACGTTGGAGCCGGTGCTGGCCACTGTGGCCAACATGTCGTCCACCATCAGAGTGTGCTGTCTCAGCGACGGTCTTCCGATTGTGATGGCGTGCCATCGGTTGTCATTCAGAGTGGTTCTGGTGTTTGAGCGCACTTTGCGGGCGCCGTCACCCAAATTGAAGATATAGTTGAGATGACCGCTCACTAACTCCAAGGCAATGAAGTCTTGGTTTTTGCCCGCATTGAACAATAGGAGGCCATCCGACTCGAGAGTCTTGAATTGCAGGTACAGATTGATTGTGGAGTAGGCCTTGAGTTGAGGTAAGCCGATGAATGTGTACTTGGACTTGAATGTGACAGGGTGGTGCACCATCCGCTCCTTCTTGCCCAGTCTGGCCGTCAGGTTCAAGTTGGAGATCTGGCCGTCTCTGGCCATCTCGAAGTAGTGGTTGCCGTTCAGCACGAAGTTCTGAATCGATCCGACAAAGTTTGGGACGTCTTTTGTCGGGTAATGCCCTGAAAGTGCAGTCATTATAGCAATCAATGAGTTAATGATCGGCGAAGTCATGACTGAAGACAATAAACGTCTGATCATTAGTTAAAGTGAAAGCCTTTCGATTCATTCAATTTGTGTCAGAAGTAAAGAATATTCGGTATATTCTGTATATAAGCCATTGAGACGACTATCGAATCGCTTTACCACTCATTGTTAACCACTGTTGAAGTGTCGCCCGAAATGAGCAGAGTTTGACAAATGGCTGGAATCGGACTCAATTGAAGTCACCATTACCATGCTCATTATGCTAATTATGATGGCTCAATGGCTCACTACGCCAGGGTACATGCGATTGTGTCACTCACCGGCCGTGTGGTGCGAGTGATGGGCGCCGATGTGGATCGAAGAGATGTGTAAAGCGATCAGTTGTCCGGTCAGTTCGACCACTTGTGTCTCTTTGTCGAGCCGGACCTCAATACTCGGTCCGCGCCTCTCAATGCGGATCCAATGCCATAAGTCGTCGTTAAGACTCTGTCCGATGTGAACGACTCGCACGCCTTCCCCGAAATTAATGGACACTTTGGCGCGACCCGACTCCAGAAGAAGAGTGAAGTGAGTGAACGACTTGTCGTTGGAAGCGGTGCTCATCAATAGGCCGTTGGGTCGCGTCGTTCTGAACCGCATTTGAATCAGTTCTGCCTGAGTGTGACTCTCCTCGGGCAGCACCACACTCATGAACTGGTGGCCGTCGAAGCTCAGGGTTGTCGCGTCTGCAATCGGTTTGATCGGAGCAAATCAGACAGTTGTGGACTGATAGTTGAAGTTGGCAACAGCTCTGGCAAAGTAACTAGTAACTAGTAACTAGTAACTAGCAATTGACTCAACTCAAGTTTGCGTCTCACTAACGAATGCCAATTCAATTTTCAATTGAAA
>JAQGBE010000954.1:0-13487 GCA_034698225.1 Scheloribates latipes | reverse complement strand
ATAACTTAAGATAAGGTTAGGTATATAAGTCAATGGGTTTGTAGTGAATTTTTGCCTTCTTTTTGATACCAATAAAATCATTTATTAATCGAATTGTGTTCCCTCACAATGTGCTGTGAGTAAGCTAAGAGAAAACCACCTTGCTGAACGCCAGCTGAGCCTTACATATGGATGTCTGCGACCGAGATACGAGCCAAAAATAGACAACAAAACGGTAATGAAGATTAATTTTTGGAGCCTAAGTGCCGGCTAAGACTTCACCATACTTCAGTTCTTCAGAAAGGTAATGAAAAATTCCTATCAATTGCGAAATAGTCCGTTGTGATGTGAAATTTTAATATAATCTAGTAAAATTAAATATTCAATAGAGAATGAGAATAAAAATTATAAATTTCAGATTATATTGACTATTTATAAATCTAAAAATTAGATTGAATTTGCATGATTATCAGTGTGCTGACCACATAATTTAATCATTTATTGTGCTCAATTAGATAGTATCAAGGTGTTTTTGTGATCTCCATTATGTGCGAAGCTGGTCAATAAGCTTGGTGGTTTTTGTTGTCGATTAATTTTTGATTAAGGTTTAATTGTGAAGTTGATGTCAAATCCTAACCGTCGTTCATTAAGATTGAATTACGTAGGTGCAAATACACCCAGTATAACCCTAGATCAACATCTACCATTAACACCCAATCACAACCTATTAATCAGTCAGTGCCGACTGTGAGTATGGAACAATTGGGTCAAGTAGTTGGAGAAGCCGTATCGAATAACATGGCGTTTTCATCCAGTATTTTAGAATTAATTCCCAAATTTTCAGGTGCCAAAATTTCAATCCTCCTGCTGATTGGGGGCTCTGAAGGAGGCATTTTTGCAGGCAATTCATACCAACTGATGAATGCAAAGAGCTCAAAACTATTATGGAGAAAAGAGTGCAGACCCCTTATGAGAGTGTTGAACAATATTTGACACACAAGCAGTTATTGTGCCTGGAATACCAGACCACAATGTCTGTCGTCGATTTGATCGATAATTTGATCGAAAGGGTACAAAACAACATCAAGGGCTTACTCATTGCCCGTAACCCAACCACATTAGCCGATCTCGTCTCAAGTGCAATCCAAATAGAGAAAGGCTTAATCAAAACAAACCAGTTGAACGGAAAAAGCTCCAGTGCTAAGTTCAACTTCCTAGAACAGATTAACAATGAATTGAGCAAGTTAACAACTGAATACAGTGAAACAAAGGACAGACTTGACTCAATTGAGCGGATAGGTAGACCCAGGGATGTAATGTATGACGACTATGGTCGAAGAGTAGAGAGAGGTCATCACTGAAATACTAGTATAAGCAGAAATATTCGTCCGTCGGAGATTCTGAATAACATTTGATCCACAGCTCGGATTCCGATTCTGTAAAAAGCATAATGAACTTCAATATTTACTAAGAAAGAAACGTTAAATGCACCTATGGGAACATCAAAATTACGGGACATATGCGAAGGTCATAGTCACAGGTTGATCTGATAGGGGGGTTTTATAGTTTATATTTATTGCTTGATAGAGGAAGAGTTGCTGTTCAATATGCTACTAATAAAATGAATTCAAACGAGTGGTTCACGAGCAATGAATTTTCGAAATTACGATATTTCAAGTCTATTTTCAGCATTAAAATGAATTTTGCGAGCGATGATATCCAATCGTCACATGATGCACTTCAACTAATGTGATGAAAATGTTTAAAATAGATAGGATAAACTCAACGAAAGTCATTTGCATTGAGAATAATCAGACGCTAGTCTCTAAAATTTTATCTGTGATTGTTTTGCTAGTCTCATTTTGTGCACTGCTATAAATGGCAATCCAACCGATCCTTGCCTGACCGCCCAGAAGCAAGTGAGTGTTCACAAAGGGTCTGTGAAGATCAGGCTGAGCTGAACCGAAGAGTACAAGAAGAGTTAGCTGAGCGAGGAAGAGTGAACCGTGAGGTCCTGATGGTTTTAAACGGTCAAATCTCTACACCGCCTCAGCCGACCACCAGACCTGGACACACTACCACACCTGGACCTCCACAAAGTGAGTCAATCTTTAATTTTTATATTTTGCTCAAATATTCCCTGCACCTCCAGTCTTGCGGTTCAACGTCCAGGATCAGAGAACCTACATCAACTATGCAGTATCAGATGGCATTCCTCTTCTAGAAGTTATTTGAAGAGGAAACATCGTAAAAGTGCTTTGAGTGACCATAGGATCGGGGAATCATACAATGAATACCAAAGTGGTATGAGAAATGACGCAGAGGATCAGCGATGCAATAATCCTGGCCGACCACCTTCTGCTGTTACCGAAGAAAACGCTGATATGCTCAATCAACTGATGACTAATCGACGCGATTGGACACTCGCTCAGTTAGTAAATGAGCTTGGAATAGGTTCTGGAAGTGTGCAAGAATAGTTATATTCCGAGGGCTATCGCAAACTTAATGCAAGATGGGTTCACATCAACTGACAGATGCACAGAGACAGCGCCGTTACGATGCCGCACATGAAAACCTACAGTGGTTTCATAGAGACAAGAATGCTCGGTCGCATAATTTCAATTGATGAAACGATGTGGAGGTCACACTCTATTAGAAACACGTCAACACAAGAATGGAGACTCTCTGGAGAGGTGCCACCTATTCGACAAACTGAGGAGCAAAGAGATTGGAGGCGCATGGTGATTCTGGCCGTAAGACAAAACCAAATAATCGCTGCCTATTGGATTAAGGATGGCGAATCAATTGACCGCTTTCGCTTCATCATATTTCTGAATGAAACACTGAGACCGTACGTCGAAGCAAACTTTTCACCCAATGAGATACCAATAATTCTACACGACAATGCACCATCACACACTGCCCGAGATACACAAAATTTCATAACCAATGATAGAGGCTGGGCAAAACTCACTCACATACCTTATTCGTAAATTAACAACAGATTGAATATGAAAACTTCATTATTTATAATTTTTCCATTCAACAGACCGGATTTCAATCCCCCTGATCGTGAGGTCATTCATAAAGTGAAGAAACCCTCGAAGGGCATAAAATTTCAAACGCCAGAAGAATTGTCAGTGGCTGCTGATGAAACAATTAAGCAAATATAGTAATGGCACTTTAATTGGTAATACCAATCTACCACAGGTTTGGGAGGACCTTATCTACAACGATGGCGATTATATCATCAAATGAAACCCTATATTATTCGGATATTATTGTGGTTTGGAATTGATTAAATACTAACAATATTTGTGTATTTCATGTGAGGAGCTCCTACATATATTACTAATTGTATACACTATTGGAAGTCGTTTCAAGCATTCAAATTGTGCTGGATTCATTTGACTGTTAAGATTTTGAGTATATTTGATAATTCATTGCTCGTGAACCACTCGTTAGAATTTAATGATATTAGTAGCATATTGAACAGCAACTTTTCCTCTATCAAGCAAAAAATATAAACTTTGAAACCAGACATGCCGAATAGGGGATGGGATTCCAAACCCCCCCCCCTAGGAGCGAAAATTTGGAAAATCCCCCCTAGACAGGGTCCGAGAAATAGCAAAGGGTCCCCCTTACCATCGATTTCTCTCATGGTTTTCCAAATTTAACAGGATTTGAACTGGATTTAAACTAAATTTCAACTGAATTTAAACTAAATTAACTAGATTTAAGCGTAATTAAGCCTACATATCGCTTTAATTGGCTAAATATGTCCCGTAATTTTGATGTTCCCATAGGTGCATTCAACATTTCTTCCTCAATAAAAATTTTCCCAATATTGAAGTTCATTAGGCATTTTACAGAATTGGAATCCGAGCTATGGATCAAATGTTATTCAAAATCTCCGACGGACGAATATTTCTGCTTATGCTAGTAGAGATAAATACGCTAACCATTCGCGAAGCTCATCGACTGACTATAGTCGCAGTCGTAGCTGTATTCAAAGCCGTGGTCGCAGCCATCCAATTGATCGACACGAGCGTAGGCCAAGACGATCAAATCAAACTAAGCGCGATGAACAAGGTAGATTCGAGCAGACAGACAAGCCAGTGCCAAAACGGTTAATGTTCGAACACTATCGACAACAATCCGAGACCAGAGACATAGATGATGCGCCGAAATGTTGGAGTTGTGGTCTAAGTGGTCATTTCTCACGCAATTTTAAACCACAACCCGCGGACAGACCCAGGTTTGAAAATCCATATCTAAAATATGAAAATAATTTCCCGAGATATGAAAACAACAAATCAAGGCATGCCAATGTGCTGCAATACCAAGCCGAAACAGAGAGTGAGTCGGACATGAGTACTGACGAACTCATATATCAAACCGTTCATATTAATGGCGAAACGGTTGATGCGTTGGTCGACAGTGAGTCAGAGTTATCACTCATCGATTATAACCTTGTCAATCGACAAAACTTGATAAGAGATAACCCCTTATTTGGGCCGGAATATTAGGGCAGTGAATAGCCACCAAGTGGAAGTGTCGATACAAGTCAAAGTGACTATTGGTCTAGCGTTTGACCAGGGTTGTAAATTTACAATCATTTTAGTCTTGGTAATCAAAAATTTTGATTTCTCCCTTCTTTTAGGGCAGAATTACAATAAAAAGGCAGACATTTTTATTGATTGCAAACAGAGACAATTACTATGTATGGACAAAGAGGGAAAATTAAAATCCTCCCTTAATCAAGCTCACAATACAAATTTAATCCATTTTGTGCGTGAAGTGACATTTGAACCGTATGAAATGAAGAAGGTAAATGTCACACCATACAACTAAACAATACATAAATCGACTTTATGCACAATCAAAACCGATAATGATATGTTCGGACGAAAAGAATTTACCTAACAAATCAGCCAGTCAAATTTTTCAATGGAAAAGCCTTCATTCAAGCATTTAACTGCAACTCAGGTCCTAAGAGACTGACTTCTGGCACGCTATTAGGCGCATTTTCACCGATTGTCAATGTGACCGATAGTACTGAAAATAGGCCTGACCAAATCGGTCGATTGGTCCGACAACTGGATCAACCATCTTGGGTCAGCAATGTATTGCCCAAGCAATTTGATGTGATTAAATTCGATATAAAAAAAAGTATTACGAACGAAAAGAATTATGTAAAATTTATGAACAATAAACCGATCTCCCCTATGCGTATACTGGAAAATTAATTTTATAAATTCAAAAGCAAAATTTGATCAATCAAGGCAAGGATTTGCTGACCTTTAACTGGAGCGAGGCCTTATGTCTCGAATGCAATTTTTTCAATTGCAAACCTAACAATTGTTTACTTGCGAGATTTAACAAGCTCAACCCTTCGTGGCGAATACAAATCGACAAATGCTATCGCGATTTCTGTAAATTGCGAGACGATTATGTCGAATCACTCAAAGATAAACCAATGAGAGTTAACATGGTTAAATTCACTGAAATAGAGGATGAGAACGATTGTGAAAATGAGCTAGCTCAAACATCAGTTCTCTGAAGAGAATTTAGAGACAATTTTTAAAAAGACAAAAAGGAGCTCTAAAAGTGACCTGTGACGATAGTGAATTAGATTTCGTCGAAATTACGGGCGGTCAGTTAGAAGTGAGCTCAAAATTGTCAAAAGTTGAGAAAAATGAACTCAAAAATGATTAGACAAAAATGATAAAGTATTTGCCTGATCTGACGAAGACCTTGGCCACTGCACGACTTCAAAATTTCGAATACCACTTAACGATGAACATATGCCACCAATTGTGTGCAGAGCTCGCCAATATCCAGCCAATGAGCAGGACTTAATTGACAAATAAGTGGAACGATTTTTAAGATTATAGGTAATTGAGCGAACAGAATCGCCATATTCAAGCCCTGTACAATTAGTCTATAAAAAGCCAGACATCAACGGCGTGCGCGCCCCCCGAATTTGCATCGATTTTTGAAAATTAAATTCAGCTAGTCAACATTTTGACTTCCCAATACCGAAATTAGATTATATCTTGAGTTCATTGGCCAATAAAAAATATTTCACTTTATGTGACCAAGCAATGGGCTTTTGGCAATTCAAAGTCGAAGACAGTGACAGACATAAAACACCGTTTGTAACTCAACGAGACAAATTTCACTAGGTGAGGGCACCTATGGGCTTGAGTTATGTCCCAGCTCGATTTCAACAAGAACAGACAAAAATTTTCAGAGACATATTATATGACAAGGTCATAATTTATTTCGACGACCACTTGACTTATTCAGTCATTTGACAAGCATCTGGAAGATCTAGACATTGTCTTAGCCCGGACAGAAAAATTTGGTCACAAACTAAAGGCCAAAAAATTTGTCTTTGCTTGTAGTGGCATAAAATTTTTAGGTTATAGTGTATCAGTTAATGCCATCTCAGCCACTGATGGAAAAATTATCCGACGCTTCCTAGGGATGTGCTCATTTTTAGATCGATTCCTCCCTTCATACTGGTCACAAATATATAGGTATGTTTGGGTCTCTGGCTTGTGCCCGCAAGTGAAACCCGGCCCAATTTTCAGGCGCCTAATAAATAAATATTCAGTAATTTCTGAGCCATTATCTAGTATGAGCAAGGTGTTTGATTATGACATGGATGAGAGTTACGCCTTCGGGTCACACCTGGACGCAGGGGTAGGGTCTTAAGAAGGGAGAGAGAGCAACAACAAGCTTTCGACTCCCTGAAGCGAGCGCTAATTCAGGCTCCCATTCTCATATATTATGAGCCGAGCAAACAGGTCATTGTCATCACTGATGGAAGCAACGAAGGCATCGGTGGCATACTTGGACATAGGATTGACAATCAGATTAAACCATTCTATTATTTTTGATACTTTTTGACTCACGCGGAGAAAAATTATTGTAGTGTCGTGATCGAACTTTTGGCTCTCATTCGCATCGCTCAAAAGGCCAGAATCTATTTATTACCAAGACCGTTCATAGTTGAAACAGACTGCAGAGCAATAACATTTTTACACGATACAAAAACGTTGAACACGAGAATAATGCGCTGGGCAATGGACCTGCAAGAATTCACATTTGAAATAGTCCATAGACCAGGCAAGCTAAATGACTTGGCCGACGCTCTATCGAGGGCAACGACAAAACAGTCCAAACCAGAAGAAGACAGTATAGATTTGCGCTGTCTTTTGATTTGCAAGGATAAATTCGTAAAATTATTTATTGACTATCAGAGAAAAGATCTCAAACTAGTTATTAATCTGAAATTGAAATATCCCAACAATTATAATTGTCAGTACTATTTGCATGACAATTCTATCATCAATAATGGAATATTATTGAAGTGATCAAGCAGAATGGAGACAGCAAAACGGTTACAATGTGTACCAAATTTGTTAATACCCAGAATTCTGTCACAATATCATGAGGATCCACTAGCCGATGCCCACCCGGGCGAGAAAAAGACTAAGGAAGAATTTTGTTAAAGGTTTGTCTGGGACCACATGAAAAAAACATATCGCGCTATTACTGATCTTGTCCCGAATGTCAGAGATACAAAAGGTCAACCCGATTTGAAGGTGGACCGATTAAGAGCATAGTGACGAACGCACCTTTAGAACTGGTCACTTTAGACCATATAGTCATGAAAAGAGGCAGCAGTCGTGGTCACTATTACATATCTACCTTGAAGGATAATTTCACCGGATTTGCAGTTGCTGTTCCGGCCAAAAAGGCCACAGCATTAGAAACTTGCTAACACATTTGGCATAAATGGATAACTGTTTTTGGCGTACCCTGTAGATTTCAAAGTGACAATGGCACTTCATTTACTTCCGAAGTCACTCAAACATCAATTGAAATGTTGGACGCCGACCAGACATTCAGTAGTGCATATCACCCCCGGACCCAGGGCCAATTGGAAAAGTTTAAAGGTACATTAGCAAAAATTTTAACAAATTATGTGAATGGCGATCATTCAGACTGGGACTTACAAGTTCCAGGTGTGATACTGACATACAATAGTAGTGTGCATCACTCGACTGGAATCTTGCCATATAAAGCATTTTTCGGTAGAGATTGCCGTCTGCCCCATACAATTTCAATGATGATTCAATCTGCGGCAATGTCGACGAAAGAGATTATTTAGAAAACTAGCAAGACACACTTGAAACGCTTCAAAAAGTTGTAAGAGAGAACCGTTCCAAAGTTAACAAGGCGAATAAAACAAGAGTCGATAAAAGAGGAATAAGATTAGGTATAAAGTCGGTGACTAAGGTCCGAATGGAATATTGCGACCCCAATCATTCGAAAATTTTTTAATTACTTACAAAGGCCCATTTGTTGTCGAAAAGGTCAAAAGCGATGGCCTAGTTTATGAAGTCGAGGTCGAGAAAAATGGAAGAACCGAAAACAGTGACGACGATCACGAGCCGGGTCAGACTCGATACGATTACCCTCCCAGAAATTCCTCCAATGACCCAAGATTAACTCCTCGCCGCTCGACCAGAATCAGACGAAGACCTGATTTTTATAATGCGACAATTTTATTTATCATATAATTTAGCTTGCTACTTTCAGCAGTGAGTGGCAGTTTAGAAGAGATTTCTCCTATTGTGTGGCGCAAATCGCAAACACCATTGATAACTGGCATTACACGAGTCATTTCGTCGATTCAATATGAATCACCATGCTCAGTATTCAATGATAATTTCTTTGATGTGACAAATCGATCAAACCTAATGTCATGGTGCAATGAATTGTTTGAGAAGTCATTTATTAAGCCGTTAGACTCATTTTGCACATCATCAATCGAGAGACCAGATGTTAAACTTGATTTCAGAGTCCGCAACCATAGGGACATCAATCAATTCAATTTAAGTGTCACGGAAAGGGAAACGGGTGTCGGAAGACAGAAACGGCTACTTGCTCTATTAGGCATCGGAGCAGTAATATCGGTCGCTATTTCGGCAGTGGTCGGGATATTTTCGTACTTTTTTAGTGAAATGTCGCACACTAGACAAGAAATCGATAACCTTAACGCCAGAACGAAGGCTCTTTTTAAAAAGTGAAAATTAGAGCGGAAAATGATATCAAAATCAAAAGTATTTTACTTAGACTGGACATAGAGGCGAATAATATGCGAAACGATATTAGCGCTATTCAGAAACTTAGCTATATCGAGTGGTCTGGTGCCAAACAAATACTCTATTCTAAATCACATGATTGCATATTCCCAATATCACAGCGGACATTCAGTCCGACGGATTTACTAATAGTGTCAAAATTTGAAAAATATGACAGACAACTCGACTCAAATATCACTTCAAAATACTTCAAAGTTAAGTCTTGTGACGATAAGCACCCTTTTAAAGTGCAAGACATTGTTGAAATTGGAAGAACCGGAAAAGATAATTTGATTTATTGCAACACACTCTATATCAACGTATTATATGGCTGGTCTATGCCATGTCCTCAATATCCATTCGCTATCCCATCGGATGTTAGTTTTAATATTGGTAATTTGCATTATGAGGCAAATTCAATGAAAACAAGTGGTGTATTAAATTATTATCCAAGTGTCTCATTGAGAATGAATTTCTTCCTAATACCAGAAGTCACCAGATTCAATTATTCAAAATTAGTCGATGATAGTTTAAGCGCAGATATTGATTAAATCGGGGATGTTCCCGAAATGTATTTTTTCCCTGAAGCAATTCGCCACCATTCTTCTCAATTATCAATAATAATTTTTCTAATTATTATTGTCATCTTGGCAATTTTCATACTATTTTGTTGCCCAAAAAGACAATTCAAAGAAAATTAAATGTCATTGACCAACTCAGACTTGGAAAACAATCCACAAGAAAATCAACCGAATCACGACCTGACATAACACATGATAATGAAGGCATCGAAATGCAGCGAATAGCAGAAAACAACCCCTTCAATTAGAGCCGCAACGCCAATCCCTATGGCGGTTATAGTGTCCGCATTATTAATGATGACAGCATGCAGTGCTGAATAGATTGTCATGATCATTTTGGTAATAGACAATCCTTGCAATGAAATTAAACATCAAAACTATAGCGACGAAGTAGTGAACTGGTGCGAATCAAAATTTGCTGCGAATGTGATCAGCGAAATCGAAAAATTCTGTGTGTAGCACATCGAAATATTTAATGTCACCAAGAAAATAATTCGATTCTGACGAACAAAACGCTAGAAATTGAAAAATATCTTGTGAACACTAATCACGATCTAATAAGTTCCGACAGAGCACAGATTACAATTTCATCATTAGTTGACAGATTCACTGATTCAAAAAATTAAATTGATAAACTTGGTTTATCATAGGCTATGGGTCAGTTCGACAAGTCAATTTAATTGTCAACAGATGTATTTAATAATTTAACCAAGATCATACAGTTCAAAAATTATAAACCTTTGACTCGTCATTTGGACAGGAATTGCGGTATTGTCGAACTGACAATCAAGCAAAATGAAAAATCAAGCCAATTATATGAAAATATAATGATTCTCATGTTTGTTATCATGTCAGTTGTTATAATAATTTCAATCACATAAATGCGCTTGATTATCAAGCGCAATAATAAAAATATTCGAAGATTATATCGGTCAATACCTAGATCAAATCAAACCGTAGAGCGGGTTATGCACTTTGAGGCCAACCCCTCGCCCAATTATGAGAACATCCAGTCAATTATAAATATACAAGTTTAACAATTCAATATAAATTAGCTTCAATTAGATAGTAATTCAAAAGTTAAAATAGAGAGAATTTATAATTTCTAAAATAATGTTAATATGAAATTATAATTATTCCGAATTGAAATTTAATTATCAATAAGAATTTTTATATCAGACATACAGAAGATGGAGGGATTCCAAAACCATCCAAGAAGCATAAATTTTGAAAATCCCCCTAGACAGGGTCCGAGAAATAGCAAATTTTCTTCCATTCAACATCACTGATTTGAACTGATTTCAATCTGAATTTTATCTGAATTGACCAGAATTGAGCCTAATTCGGCTTATTAATAGCGTATTACGCCTAAATTTAGCTAAATTAGGTTATTTCAAGCTTGAAAACAGATAATTTAACTAAATTGCCCCTATTTGCCCCCTTCAATGAGCACTCCTTCCAATAAGCACCCCTCCCATAGGCTAGAATGGCCCGAACGCCATCGGCTACATTAGGCTGCCACTCATAGGCCACAATGGGCAGCCCCCACAATAATTCATATTAGGCACAATCTATCATAAGCCATAAAAAGCATGATTAAATTTAAATCATTAAAATCTTGAAGCGATTTAATAAATTAAAAGAAGAATATCGCTATTTTCAATATAAAAATTAACTCAATGGGAGAGCTATGAGGAAGAGAAGAGAGCAAACACTCCAGTAGCGCTACTGGAAGTGAGAGCGCACAAGAGCACCATATACTATGGTATGTGCCCCTTTTCACTACTGTGTTGCGCAGTACTACGGATCAGATAAGTTTCATTCATTGCAATGCACGGCGAGAAAGCAGGGTTGGCCTGAGCAGTGCTGCGGAGAGCACTTTCGATAACGCTAATGGTCGCCGCAGGTCGGGCGCCACCATTGCCACATTACCGCACTTTACCACTCCGTTATTCTTGATCCGATTTGAATCTAATAAATTACAAAGTGTTAGTTATATCAGTCTCTATCATTACATGTAATTTTATTTCCAATATTTCAATTGATAATCAAAATCACTATTAAAAAAATTTGCTAAATTAAGCTTAATTACCGAAAAATTTCAAAATATAGCAACTTTTACTCTTAATTTATATAAGTAACTATAATTATATGAAAACTTATTGGAAATTTTGAAAGTGTTAATTTTCAAATGATTCTAGACATTTTTATGGCGTAAATTCATATTCTAAACATGATGGAAAAAAAGAAATTTGAAATTATATTATTCCATCTAGAAGTTGTCTTCATTATTATCGTACACATAAATGTTATTCAAAAATTTCCCATCTTGGTATTTTTAATTCATTTCATATAATCATGTTATTCATATTCGACTTGTTAATTGCATAAAATTTCACCTCATTCAAATCACAATTTTTGAACCTTTGTTAGCTTCTTTACAATTAAAAGTAATCTATTTCATATCAGTTTATTTGATATATTATTCTCTATATAAAACTCTACTGATATATTGAATAAACTCAATGTAAACTTACTAAACAACTTTTTAAATTGAATTTCAAAATATGCAAATATTCTAAAATTGTTAAATTTTAGTTAAACTATATTCAAATTATCCTATTTATAATAACTATCAAAATAATTACAAATAAAAATTCTAAATTATAGCAAAAATTATAAATTTAAATTGAAGTAATAATTTTAAAATATTGATCTTGTTAATATATATAAGTTTAATAGCAAATCTATTATAGTAACCATGTAAAATATGTAAATGGACAAAATGACTCGTTGTGAAACGAGAGGATGCCAAATAATTTGAAAATAACAAGAATACCCATGAAAAATTAAATAATAAAATCAATTACACAAAATGACAAGAGATTTAAAATTCAGTTTAATTAGTGTAATCACAGAAATATGTCTGAAATTACAAATATATCTAGCACATTAAAATAAATAAAAAATTAAACGTCGAATAAATATCTTGTCGATTAAAAAATAGGTATTCATACATACATCATTAAAAATGAAAATAATCAGTCAAATTCGCGATAATTATTACTCAATAATTGCTAAATTTCACCTAAAATACAAAAATTAACTTGATTTTTATAACATCTATATATCTATGACCGATAAGAGAACACTAACCCCTAATCACATTTACTATCTAAATTGATCTCTCCATCATTACATTTAGTTGTTAACTGAAGTAATTATACTCATTCGAGTGCAAGTCTTCGTTATATTAACATCAATACAACACTATTAATAATACCCGAAATCTCCAAGAAACAAGCAGAAGATCTCGAAATAGTGGCCAACATCCTCAACCTGGCCACTATTCGCAACTATAAAGCAGCAGCAGAGCTGGTCGAGAGCGTTCGCCACCTCGATTTCACTCCTCTTCAACCTTATGGAGTCAAAGATACGATGCGAATCCAACTGTACCGTGTTTTTTCAATGATTTTTCGCACCCTCTCGCACTCGTATAATTCCCGCACCTCAAAAAATATCAAATCACCCTCTGAATCCCGTATTACTATATCCCGTATTACTAAATCTTGTATTCTAAATCCCTTACAGTTGCTAATATAACTATTCCGTTTTACCTTGAATAACAATTAAAATTTGCAATAGCAAGATGAAAACATGGTACTAATGGTAATAAGTTAAATGTTGATATGTTAAACATTGAGCATTTGATTGCCGAGTGTGTAAAGACAGTCGACTACCAATATTTTCATCTTGCTATTGCAAA
>JAQGBE010000953.1:0-13497 GCA_034698225.1 Scheloribates latipes | reverse complement strand
CACTTCCAATCACCACTTGACGTGAATTGGCATATCCTGTCTGTCGAAAGAGAGCCCACGACCGACCTCTGGACCATTGGGTGCTCGCATACCATTAATTACAAATAGTGGACACTTTTCACCAACTTTACCACTTTAATTGACTCTTAAGAGACTCCTATTCAATAACATTGTCCAAAATGAACAGCCAATCAGAGAGTGTAATCCATTCGGTTTGAATGAGTGTCCACGGGATTGCATTGAAATCAATGGACAAAATTTAAAGGGATTTCAAATTGTATTTTGTGTCCAAATATTTAGTAGTTTTGTGTCTTTCCTTAGAACAAACTTATTCCACTCGAATACCTTGCTCAAACAGGAACGTCCTTGTTGTGTCTTAGCACAGCTCTAAATCTATGCCAATAGTGAGTCACTATTAGTGACCTAGCTCCACTCTAGCAATTACATGCACTAAAGCCAGCAATTGATAATTAATCCGAGATAATAGTGAAAATTATTTAATTACTTTGTTATTTATTTTTATCATTAATTGGGGCACAAAATGGCAAAACAAATACACAATCTTTCGAATTCATTGATTGCATTCACAAAAGTAAATATCAAAAAGAATACATTTTCACTAATCCAGTCAAATATGCGAATTCAATGCCTTTCCGGTCCATATGTTTGAAATGCGTTTAGCGTTTAGTAATTACTAATTAGCTCTCAATAATTAATTAGACAATAGTTTGTAATACAAATCACTTTATTTATAGTCTAAATAATTACATTTCAAACAATAGTTTACAATTAGTTCAATACATTCTGTCTCTATTGTCGGTCCCGTTCGGCGAAATCCTATTCCACATCCGATTAGCCGGTTGCTGAAAATGGTTCGGCTCTTCAGTGGCCAGTTCCCGCTCATTGGGCGACTCATTCCAGATCCGCTTTCGGTTCCGGAAATCTTTGTCGGCGTTAAAGCCCTGTCTGAATGCCATTTCGTTGTCGTCCCGTCGCCGCCGATCTATCGACTCATCCCTTCTCTGGTCGTCTCTATTGGGATGTCTTTCGTCAAACATCTCTCTTCTGTCGGGTCTGTCATTGAATCTGATGAACAAAGCAGTGACAAAATAAGATAAGATAACTGAGCAAACCATGTATTGCCTTACCTAAGATCGGGTCTGAGATGATATGGTGGTCTGTCGTCGAAAGGTCTGTCATATTGTTCTTCGAAGGGTCGCTCAACTCTATCGCGTCTGAGGTCTTCGTCGAAGTGATTCATGTGAGCGAACCTCTCGTCGGTGTCGCGATTGAGTGCTGACCGCGGAGACAGCGGTCCGTCGGCTTGTCTTTGATTTTGGTTATGAATAATGAAGTTGTCGTGTCGTATGTTATGGTCACCCATGACATGAGCCCCAGAGCCCGGAGGCATCATCGGAGGCATCGGTGGCGGCGGCAAACGGGAGCCCATCACGAGGTTGGGCGGAATGTTGACCTGGGAGTTGCCCGACATATGACCCGAATGATGGCCTTGCATTGGCATTCCCGGCGGGCCAACGAACTGTCGTGACTCTGGGCCGCCGGGCCCTCCCATTCGATGAGGTACTTGGTTGGGCCCTCCCATCATGTTCTGAGGACCCGGATTGTTAAACCCGCGGTTCATTTGGGCGCCGATCGGATTGGGCGGTCCCTGAGATCCTTGAACTGACATTTCATTCATTTGGTTGTTTGCGGACATGGATTGCCCTGAAGATTGAGTTCGCTTTGAATCGCCATTCCATTGCTGTTGGAACTGTTTGGGGATGGGCTTCGCGTACGGGACCTTCCGGTGCGGCTCTCGGTTTTCGTCGGACATATTCAGGCCGGGAATCGATCCGTTAGCCATGTCCTCGTCGTCGAAATCTTGATCGCCAAAGTCCATGCCAGGTATAGGCTGTTCCATCATCACCTCATCGAACTCGACCTCTTCGGAGCCTTTCGGCAAAGTATTTAAATTGTATTTATCACGCATTCGATCTCCGGGTCGGTTACGGGTCCAGAATTTACTGTTATATGCGATACAATTGCTAGCGATTAAGTGAGTCCTAAGTGATGTCTGGGTCATACCAGGTGTGATCATTAGATCCTGAGGTCAGAATGTGTCCCAATGGGTGCCAGTTTAACGACCAGACAATCGAATCGTGAGCGCCATCCATACCACCGACTTCTTTCTCAGTTCTGAGACAATAGTCAGATGAATAGAAGAGTCGAACTAAGTATGGAAGACATACCCGACTAACCAGAAGAGGATCGAACCATCAGAACCTCCGCTGGCGAACAGACTTTCATGGACCGGATGCCAAGATAGGCCTGTTTGAGCAAGAGTGAGGTGAGACATACACCACATACAGACCACGGTGTGATCGGTTGGTTCACTTACAACTCGCTTCCTTTTTGTGTCCTCTGAATGTCTGCATTTCAGTGGACATATTTCTAATGTCAAAGATTTTGATCAAATGGTCTCTCGAAGAAGTTAAGAGCCAATTGCCGTTTTGGTTCCACTTGATGTCCGTCACTGTGTTCTTGTGGGCGTGTCTGCGATCAAATTGCGATAATTATTTGTTTGGCCAACTCTGCCGCCGATGCTTACAAAGTGGCCAGACTTTGACCAGACTTGGGGTCCCATAGTTTGACCGGTTGCTGACTATCTTTGCTTCCGGAAGCGATCAAACTCTTGTAGGGATGCCAATCAACGCCTTTGACATCAGCGCCGTGTCCTCTGAGAATACGTTCTTCGACACAACGGAGGAAATCCCAGATTCTGATGGTTCCGTCGTCGGAACAGGTGGCGAACTTGGAGTCCGTCGGGCAGAAGCTGTCGCACGTCGGGAGAGATTCTCATTAAATGTCAATCGATTCAAATCTGGTAATCAAGACATTGAAGCAATCGTTTTGGCGTCTGGTCTGGCGATTGGGCGCAAAGCGGTCGCAGTCAGTATTTCGACAAAGAATGGACAGTATTTGGCCGATAATTCATGTGTTTATAGACCTTCAATTGATTTTGGACCTAGATTTATTATTCTGTTTGCAATCAATCAATCGATTAATTATATTATTACTATTATTAACTTTTTGCGAAAGTGTTGTCATATCACAAAACTGTCAAAATGAGTACTTTTCGTCTGAATCAGATAATTTTATCTTGATTAATTGCTTTCCGTCTGAAGTGATACAACTCATGCATTGATGGCTTGTTTTTCAACTAAATTTGCGAACATTTCTATTCAATTCGAACTTTTAATGACATGCGTTTAGGAGTATAAAACATTTTTTATTCTCTAAATTGTCCAAGAACATAGAGACAACCTGAATATTTCACTCATGTATAAACTTATGATAATTAGCATGATAATAACTTATTATTAATAAGCATAAACTATCTGCATAACAATAACCTGAAAACACTGACGATTTATCTGTCAATTGAATGCTTATCTGAACAGAACAAGAGATGAGTGACTGAAGAGAAGTAGCAAGGTCAAGTTTAATTTTAATTGCAATTGAAAGTGATGTCAGCGGTGGTGCAGTTGTGGTATTTGCAACTTGCAAGAGGCAGTCTATCAGCGGCTCTGAAGTCGTTTCATTGGTTTGCTTTTAATTTAGGTTTTATTTCCGATTTCACTTAATTTACTGAATTTTAATATTTTATTGGAATAACGAATGGAATTAAAGTATAGAAAGTCTAAAATGAGATAAACTTTGACTAAAAATCTTTTTATTAGCCGATAGTCAAGAAGTGAACCAAAGTTACACTTTTTGTGGTAAGTCTTTATTCGAAGAGATATTTGTCCGAAAGTCGAAACTTTATTGTCATTTCGCAAAGCATTGATATTTAGGTGAAATTTATTGATTGCAAAAACGATTGAATCGATTATACAAATACAAGGCAGCAATACATCACCGGAACCGGTGGTGAGGGCGCACCTGATAGCTCTGATCGGTTCTTTGTGAGCCTGAAACATCTTCACGTTGTTCATATTGCTCTGCCAGTACTTCACGTATCCGGTCTGGTCGGCCGTCACCATCCAGTGGTCGTTCCGACTCCAGACCATCACTCGGACGGCGCTGTCGTGGGCCTAGAGGTCAACAGACAATTCAGATTTGACTTACTTTGCGATTTACAGAACCATTACTTGTAATATAGTCTCGAAGTTGAAGGTCAGGCCATTCCAGAGCGTGAACTCCCCGCTGGAGGCGCCGGTCACCAGACGGCGACCCTCTGGCGTCCACAGCACGCAGAAGATGGGACATCGCATCTTGTTGGTCGAGGTGCGCACGAACTTCGTAGTTATGCAATTGGTCGGGTTGTCCAGCATATACAGCGGCGGAACCATCTGAACGGCAATCGCAACATTAGTAAATCTGTGGTCAGTCACAGAGCGGCCAACGCCAACCTCAGTATAGTATCCGATGTCCGGTTGAAGTGCGGGACAATCTCTTTGGTCTCTCTGCCAGACCCTGGACTCTAGCATTTTGGTTACCGAAGAGTTATAGTCAACAGTCTTGCGGGCGATCGCCTTCCGCAGGCGTTTGCCGTCGAATTCTGTCGCCTGATATACGGTCGGGACGGGAGGTCTCGGCTGAAACACATAAAAACTTGTGGCACTCTTCTGGTACTTGTTCTGGAAGGGCGGCGGATGACCGCCGGGCCCGCCGGGAGTGTTGAACTGAGCCCTATAGGGCGAAGACATGGCTTGCATTGTCGACACTGGGCTCGGGTCTGATGTGGCAAATGGTTTGGCTTTGATTGCGATTTACAAGTTATTGTCAATTAATACAAATATTTTTCTAATATTTTGCCCGAAAAATACATTTAAAATTTAAATGTCGGCCAATGAGTGACAAAAATAGACTTTAATAACAATAAAGAGTTTAATTAAAGCAAAACATAATTGCATTTCAATTGCATTGTCTTCAATGTGGCCATCGCTGGCCGACTGTCAGCGGTGAGCGGCCAGACGGGTCGGGAGCACACCATCGGTGGTCAGAAACAGTCACTAATTAATTGGTTCTTAAAGTTGTTGTCGACTGAGAGCAGAGGCGAAGTGACACACAATGCAGAGAAACGCCATTTAAATGAGAGAAACGTTTCTCTCAGAGACAGTCAATGCAGTCAATGCGGACTATTGTGGGTCTGCTGTCGGCGCCGAACATAAATCACGTCGACTGTGGGTTCACTCTAACACTGTTGACTCCGATACTGACTGTCACCGACAGCCACGACAACTATGGACAACGAAGACGAACCGCAGGGATATCGATGGGAAACCGAATACGAAAAGACATGGTTTGTGTTGACCACATTGTCTATTATACTGACACTGACTGCCGATGTGAAGGGAGGCCATCAGAGAGACCGAGGACGGGCTGATAGAGCCGACGGTCAACGAAATGGCCAATCGGGCCAAACGGAAGCGCATCGAACAGCGCAAAAATCTGAGACTTGGAATGGTTTGAAGCCTGGATTAGTTGTTATATTGTCTAATATAGTGTTTGCACCATAGATGAGACACATGTTCATTGTAGTGGACATGTCTTCGGCGATGTCTTTGCAAGACTTGAAGCCCAACCGACTTAAGTGCACAACAAAAATGTTGGAATCATTTGTCAACGAATTCATTGATCAGAACCCTATCAGTCAATTGGCTTTAATCATAACCAGAAACAAAAGGGCAGAAAAAGTGTCTGAATTGAGCGCTAATGTGAAGAACCATTTGGACGCTATTCACCGGATCTCAGACATGACCTGTTCGGGAGAGCCTTCTCTGCAGAACTCATTGGAATTAGCGATGAAGACCCTGAGGTATGAAACAATTGTCGTAAGTTAGCGAGTATTGAGACAATGGTTTCAGACATATGCCGTCGCACACCAGTCGCGAAGTGCTGATCCTCTTGGGAAGTCTGACCACTTGCGACCCGAGCGATATTCACCAAACGATTAGTGCGTTGAGCACTCAAAACATTCGCTGTTCGGCAATCGGTTTGACAGCAGAGATCAGGGTTTGTCGAACACTGGCGAAGCAGACCAAAGGAGTCTATGACATAATTCTGGACGAATGTCACTACAAAGAGCTTCTCCACCAACACATAGACCCTCCGCCGTCCACTCTGACCGAGTCGTCGCTGATGCGGATGGGATTCCCCACCTATATGAACGAGGGCCAGACCGAGGCCTCGATGTGCGTCTGTCACCTGAACAACAACACCAACTTCAGCACTTCGGGATACCTCTGTCCTCAATGCAACTCAAAGTACTGCGAGTTACCGGTCGAGTGTCAGGTCTGCGGACTAACATTGGTATCGCCGGCACATTTGGCCCGTTCTTATCACCACTTGTTTCCGGTCGATATGTTCAAAGAAGTAACTCAAGAGACAGATAAGAGTGTCCTATGTTTTGCGTGCAATCAACAGATTGGCGACAAGTCGTGCGCTCAGTGCCAGCGCTGTTCCAATACATTCTGCATTGATTGCGATCTCTTCATCCACGAGACACTGCATTTGTGTCCGGGTTGTGCCGGATCTAACATTTGAGTGATAACTTATCACTGATAAAACATTTTAATAAATTAAGTAAAAGTAATAAATGACGAAATGATTACTCTTTGAGTTTGCACTCAAATGACTTGGGATCACATCCTTCGTATTCCTTGAGTCTTGGATTGTTGAGGTCACCGACATTGGTATCACTGTAGTCGTGGCTATCGTCTTCATAGATGAGTGCCGGCACTGTTGGCGGACCAGTGGTTCGGACGCACGCACAACGATATTGTTTCTTCTCCGGCATAAACAGCTGTCGCGGAACACCAGACCAGTCCCGATGGTAACCACCGCTGGCCGTCGAGCACCAGACACGTCCGCCGGACTGTTGGTTCCACTCGGAGTTGCAAAATGGAAATACTTTCGACTCTTCATTCTCTTGGTCCCTCTTTTCAGTAATCTTTTCCATTTGCTTCCAAACCCATTCCAATGCTTCTGTTTGGCAGCCATTGGAGTCATAATAAGTGGCCACCAATTTGCCGACTCTTGTGTAGTCACTTTCATATAAGTCAATCCAAGTCTGAAGTCCTTCAAGACTTTCGATGTCGAGTTCCCTCACGTCATCCGAAAGTCCTTCGGGAGTGAAGTCTCCGGTAATGTATGCTTTGGTGGCATCTTTACCGGCGAAGAAGCTATAGCTTCCGCCGGGTTTGTAGTGTTGGGCACCTCTGGACACGTCGTAAACGACGCCCAAGAATGACAAATACAAACCGAGAGAATCGGCCGAACCGTCATAACGAGACAACTCTTCAGGCGTGAAGAGACGCTCACCCGAAGACAGACACGACTTCTCGTTCGGGTCAGCGATGGTCTCCGAAGTTTGCGTCCATTTGGCGATCAATTTGTTTAATAAAACGAAATTATATTTTGAAATATTGGGAAATATCACTAAAATAATAGCACTCAAGATTGCGATCACCAAAGATATCTTCACCAAACTATGCATATCTAGAGGTCACACAACAGTCGACAATCACTCTGCGAAGACACGGCCGAAGAAGTGCGACAAAACCTATTCAAAAGAGGTATTCTCACGCGTGAGCACTAACACAAACATTACTCGCATTTGTTTATGTTTTGCTTCACATTCAGTGAGTCATTGAGTTTTGGTTTGTTTTGATTCAAAACTTGATTCAAATATTTAAAATCAATAAATTGATTCAAATATCGACTCATTTGTCACATAATCGTTGAATTGGTTCAAACGGTTCATCAAAATGTGCGACAGAGATAACGATATGATAACGGATGAGACGACAAGTGATGCGACCATCGATGACCTGCCGTATGTGGTCTTGGAGTACATCCTCAGCCATTTATCGCCATATAAGGAGCTGATTGATTGCAAACTGGTCTCCAAGTCATGGTATATGACTGTCAACGGTAATGATAATCGACTGGGTTTTTATGGTCACAATTAATTGGTTTGATCGATAGCTACCATCGCTAAACTCAAGAGTGACTTCACGAAGAGTCTGATCAATCGGTCGCTAGTCTGGTCCCACTTCTGTCCGTCGAGCGGTCCGTCAATATCTCCGCGATATTCTCACAGCGCCTGTTGTGTCGACGACTCGATGTATGTCTTCGGCGGTTGTACTACAGCTAACACCACTTTCAACGACTTGTGGCGATTTGACCTGAGCTCGAGGTCATGGATCAGACCGATAGCCACCGGAACGTTTCCCTCACCCAAAGCCTGTGCTTCTTTAGTCGAGTACCGAAAACAACTAATTTTATTCGGTGGTTGGACTCAGTCCTCGCCGTATCCCATCCACCAAGAGTATAGAATTTTCAATCACATCCATGTCTTCGACACGTTATCTAACAGATGGAGTGCAGTCGCTCTCGACTCTTATGGTCCGGCCATCGCTGGCCACTCGGCTTCTATTATTGGCCATCAAATGATAGTATTCGGTGGCCTCCAAAGCGAGGCCAACAATCCGATGCCATTTTCGGCCTCTAATGACATTTGGATTTTGAATTTACGTGACTTTGTTTGGAGTAAACCGAAAACGTCTCATCTGAGACCACTGGCCAGATATGGTCACTCGCAAGTGGTTCTCGATGACAGACACATCCTGATTGTGGGCGGATCTGGCGGTCCCAATATGCTCTTCAGTGATATCTGGATGCTTTGCATTCCCGAAGACATGTCGAGTGAATGGCAGTGGAAACCAATCGAAGTGATCAATAAGGAGACGACAGTTGGCCCTCAGATTAGTTTCCATCCGACCTGTAAGGTAAGCCATTCTCTGCTTGTTCTAATAGATGGTGATTCTCGCCAATTGGTGCCAATTTCTCGCTATTCAGACAATACAGGTCTTGAATATTAATAGACAAATGATATAATTCTATGAATCCATTAGTTGTTTGGCTAATGGTTTTACTATTTATTTAGAATACATTTTTTAGATCGCTAAAAATATTTAGCTAACTTACCTTACCTTAGCTACATGTGGTTTAGCAATATTTTTATGCAACGTCTTATTTGATTTATTGTTATAATAAGAACAAAATGAGTGCAATTTGGGTGCAGTGAAAATTATCTAGTTTAGCAATTCACTTATTGCCTTCATAATAAAGACCGTCTGGTGTTTGTCAGTGCGATAAATTGGCTGACCTCACGCAAACACAGCCATAACCAGCCATAACCAATGCAAATTATATATTTTCAAAAACTATTATCTTTGCTGTTTTAGCAACATTTTCCTTTCACAAAACGCCAATTTGTGGCCTAGCTTATATATACTCAATGCATATTTTAAAAGATTGCAAATTGTCTGTAACTACAGGAAAATCACTCCTATATTAGAATTTTTCAATTCTTAATCTCATTTAAATTAATTTCTAATTAAATGTCATTAAAGTTCGGAAACTTATTGGTTGTTCTGAGCGCTGATAAGAAGGTTCGTTCGGTTCAATGCAAAGACAGCACTATATTCCGCAAACCGTCGATTCGGAGTCAATATGTAAGTGGAGTGGAGGCCAACGCAGCTCCGAGTCCTCGGTTGGAGCCCCAGCCGGGACCGTCTCAGCCCAAGTCGGCCGAACAAAGCAGTGGCCGTCCCTTCTCTCGGAAGAACCGACAGCGACAACTGGAAGGACTCGACCGAATGGCAGAACGCATCCGTCTACTCAAGGCGATAGCGGACAAGGCCTGTTCGCCGCTATCGCTGAAGAACGCGACCGTTCGGACAAACATAGAGTCGCCTCAAAACCCAATGCAGTTGTTTGTCCTCGACACCAGTCAAGTGGTCGCCACTCATACCGCCAAATGGGTGGACCCCAAGACAAACCTCTGCCCAAAGACGAGCGAAGGACCCGAAGAAATGGTTCTCTACAGTCTGATAAAGGGAAGGAATGAGATCATTATGTTTGGCGGCATTCAGAAGGACAAGAATATGAGACAACAGCCGATCGACAGCTCTCTCAACAACGTTCCCGAAATTGTCTCCAATCAGTTGCATATCATTACATCCAAAATGATTGTCATCTGAAGTCACTGTCATTGGACTCTCTTTTCTGTATATATTGTAAAGATATCAACAAATTATATACATATTAGTCGTAACTAATAAACTTTATTTGATTTACCATTTTTGTCGTCACTTTATTGTCAATTGGTTTGCGATTAGCGCAGAGATAGCATCAGATTGTGGGCACATCTCAGCCCAACTCAACTCAACTCAAACCACTGTTTGACGCCTATATCGAGGCAAATGAGGTACCGCTGAGAACAACCCGTTTCGAGCTCTCGATTAGTGTCAGTGATTAGTGTCGAGATTTAGCCGTTTGTTTAGGAGAGGTGTGAAAGCATTTCATCAGTAATTCTGTTTATTCATGTTTTAATCGAATCAATTCAATCAACACTAATAACAATAGTTTTACTGTATTTCTCAGTTATTTTGAATTTACATTTAACTCCGTTTTAGTTTCGAATAAAACTTAAATGTCTTAAACAAATAAAAAGAAAGGAAAGAATGCGATAAATATAACATTGAATTGAATAAAAATACAATTTCGACGACACTTTACTTCATATGAAAATCATTTTCATTTCTTATCGATATATACATCAAACGGGACTAATCGTGACATTGATTCCCAGATTTCCGTTGTCCGCAAACAGTTGTGCGATATGTGTGTCAAAGACGAGACAATCGCTGGTATTGATCGCACTCTGGACGCCCTCGTGGATCGACCGCGGAGTGGCCTCCCATGTCAGTCGGCGTCGGTGGCCATTGAGTTCGAGTCTGTAGATGAAATTGTCGGCCTGTTTGTGGGAACCGATCAGTTGGACCACCGCGAAGAACTGTTGGTGACCAGGGAACTTCTCCTGCTTCTCGAGCACTAGCATGAAGTGGTGGGAATAACACGACTGAATCATCACCCAATCGACTGCTCCGCTCAGGTTTATGTCCGTCGCCAGAAAGACAATGTCCTCGCCCTGGAGAGTGGTGATGCTCTTGTGCTGATGCATCAGGTGGTGCATCACCTGCTCCAGAGGGCCATACCATTTACAACTGCTCCCTATAGTAGTCGTTATAACCATTATTACACAACTCTGTACTCTATTATAAATTATAGCAGACTTTGCATAACATTAACACAAATAGCAAAAGTGGGCGAAAGTCCTATATCTGGGCAAAGCATAGCAAGAATGTAACCGCCGAAGACATACCTGGACACGGACACGAGTAGGGCTTGTATTCGCACGAGTCTTCGTGGTCTGGTTTGTCGGTGTAGAGGAGTTGAGCGCCACATCCGGACTGATTGTACTTACACGGGAACGTCATAGTCGAGGCCAACTTTTCCATCGGCAGGTTTCGGATATTGGAGGCGATCGGCACCCGACATGTCGGGCAACAGGTTATCTTCTGGCGACAGGTCTGGCAGACCAGATGGCCGTTCTGGCACTGGAGGATCGGCGGCAACACATAATCGAAACAAACCGGACACTCGAACAGCGAAGTCAGCTCTTGGTTGGCCGCCGAGTGACTCAACGCCATAGCACTCGACGACGCGCTCATCGGCCCACTGGACACAGACTGCTGGCCATCACTGCTCGGGTTAATGGCCACCGTCGGACTGATCCGCTTCTTGACCGCATTGACCAACACTTGAGACGGCGTTACCGAAGAACTCGATTCCATTGTTCAATATTTATACGATTAAAACATTTTGATATAAAAGTTATAAATAGGAAACGATTGCAAATAAATGCGGTTTTAGTTAGTATTGAGTGAAATGAGTGAATCGACTCTCAAATAAATAGTTGACTGATTTGTTGAGTGAGTTGTCTGTCAGTCAGTCACAGATCGGACTATTGCTGACCAGAGATCGGTGACTACCGACTCATCACTCGCTCACTGCCGCCGATCACAGACCGGACACTCAATGGACACAACGACTCAGCGCTAATGAACACAAACTGAGGTCTGACTGACAATTAAAACCAAATGAACTGACAATCAGTGCATTCAATGCATTCAATGAATTGGTCTTTGATTTCACTTCAACTCAGATAATGAGAAAAATATAAACAAACGATTCGTACATAACGTGACGACTGGTATATAGTGGAGGTATAGCGAGGAGAGGGCCGCCACTCGTCGGTCAACAACTCTGAACAGCAATCTCTGGCCAGCGGTCACTCACCGCCGATAGACTCATCAATTGTCTGGTCAGCTCTTTATTGGCATAATTGTGACAAAGAATTGGGTTTTGTTGTCCAACTTTACTGTCAACGAAAAGCCCGTTTTATTTGAAAGGTTGTGTCGGTGGGAGTTAATGAAGATCATTGATCTATCTAACTGTAATTGATCTAGTTGGTAAATATTGTCATTGAAACCGGCAGTATTTGAGAGGCAAATGTCTTTGGATATAAGACTGAAGAGGGTGAACAAGATCTACAGCGAAGGCGTGAGTTTGTGCGCGACTCGAGTGACTTGTCTGAGCCGTTCCCCTCTTGCAGGAAGACTTGGCCGGAGTTGTGGTCTTCGAGTCGAAGAGCGAGTCCCGACATGAAGGCATAATTGTCTCGGTAGAGGCCAACGTGAATATGCAGCTGAGCTCGAAGAATGTGGGCATCTTTGAGGCGTTTTACAACTCAGTGAAGGTAAACCTAATTGAGTGAACTCGAGTTGCTTTCATCGGTTCCGTCCACAGCCGGTGCCACTGATCAGCTACAGCGTCGAAATGGCCCGAAGCGGTAAACTGCCGGTCGGCAAAACAGAGATCCCTTTCGAACTACCGCTTCGGCCCAAAGGCAATCGCACCCTCTATGAGACCTATCACGGGGTCTTCATTACTATTCAAGTGGGTCTCCAAATCGGTTCTAATCTGATTGCTCTTAATTTAATTGACTGACGATTTCTATTCGGTTAGTATCTGATTAAATGCGAACTCAAACGACCGATGCTTAACAAAGATCTCCAGAAAATCGTTGAATTTATAGTCGAGTATCGAAAACCGCCAGAAATTAAGCCATTGATCGAAAAGACGGTAAACTTCTCGATTAGCCCGGATTCGCTACAAAACGTGAAAGATGTTAGTCGAAAGTTGAATATGCCATCAATGATCACTTGATAATATACTTTTCAAATATTAAGAAAACTAAAATTCCGAGATTCAAAATAAGTGGTCGCTTGGATTCGACGGTGTGTCCGATCGGCGAACCGCTGACGGGAGAGCTGAGTGTCGAGCACTGCGATGCCGTCATCCGAAGCATTGAACTCCAGTTGGTTCGGGTCGAGACGTGCGGCTGTGCCGAGGGATACGCGCGCGACGGTAACACTTCGGTCTCCATCTGATCCTTTGCCTAACCAGTGATTGTTCAGCCACTGAGATCCAGAACATCCAGATCGGTGAGGGCAATGTGTGCCGAGGAGTGGTGATCCCCATCTATATGGTCTTCCCGCGGCTCTTCACCTGTCCGTCGCT